>JBBYHK010063934.1:0-46617 GCA_038382065.1 Adansonia grandidieri | reverse complement strand
TTTTGTAAATTACATAATTCAAATATTGAAAGTTTTAACTTAGAAAGATAAAAATGAAAAATATATTATAATTTATTATTAAATATCCTTAATATTAATATCATAATTTTATGTTAATTACAAAAATTAAATACGTAAGAATTATTTATTCATTAATTTTTAAGAAATTGTTTACTAAATTGATTAATAATTGTAGAAATAAAAATATATTCATAATCTTAACAAAAGTAAAAAAAAAAAAAAAAAAAAGTGTTTGGCTTTTTTTTTTCAAAGCAAATAGGGAAGAAAAGAATGAAAGGCCTAATTGGATTACATTTGTTAATACATTAATTTTATATTAACTGTAACGTAAGAATATCTATTTTCATCAATGTTTTAATTATTGTTTACTAAGTTGTTTAAACAATTACAGAAATGAAAATATATACATAGAAAGTAAATAAACAAATAAGTGTAATTTTTATTTTCTTATTTTTAAATAAACAAATAGTAAAAAATAATTAATTTTTTAAAATAAATAAAAAAGAAAAAATTAATTAAAGTAAGTCATGTAAAGAAAGTAATAAACTTAGGGTTTAAATTGAATCACTTGAACAAATTATGTAAAATATCTCAAACAACTTCTAAAGTAATTTAAAATGATTATAGACAAATGATACAAAATTAAAAATTATTTGAATAATGTCAATTGGATATGGCAATATAGAATACAACATGATTAAACAACATGAACACAATATGAGAAAACTAATTATAAACACCACAATATGAAAAATAATATTAACGCAACACAAACTGATGTATGAATAAAAAATTATACAAAATAAATTATTAACGTGTCAAAATTTATAAATATAAATAATGTATTGAATACGATTACAATACAAAAAAGTAATATAATCATGAACACGACTACATGTAATACAAAATTGAGAGATACTTGAATAGTATCAAGTAGACAACAAGATTATACGACACAAATAAAAAGGAAAAATAATTAAAATACTATATAATATAAAAAATAAATACGATACAAATATACAAATATGTTAAAATCTATACAAAACAAATTATTACAATGTCAAAACTTATATAAATATATAATGATTTAAATGCAATTATAAAAGAAGATATAACAGAAATACAAGATAAATACACAATAAAAATCAATAACATAATTAAAATAATAAGAAAAGCTTTAGTGAAGCAATCCCCTTAATGTAAAGGGGATTGTTTTAATCACAAGTAACAAAGGGGAAAAAAAAAGCTAAAAACAAACCTTCTAAAAATAAAAGAAAAGAAAAAATTTAATCGATGGTTACAGACATTGGTTAAAATTTTTAAAATAAAAAAAATAATTATTACAATATAATTTTTAAATTTTATGAAAATAATTAATTTGATGGAAAATTAAAGGGTCTCTGAATAAAAGATAAACTCAAGTCTTTCACTAATACTTTTTGCCGTTAGAAATTACATAAAATACTGAGCCATATTAGATTAAGGAATGGAATTGTAACAGTAAACGCGAAAGAACGTGAAACTAAGCAAACGCCAAGTGTGATGCACAGCCAAAAACTACTTTTTTATCCGCAAAAGAACGCTAGAGTGTCATTCAATTAACGCCTAATAAATAGTTCCCATTATTCAATTTGGGTTTCAATTCTAGGGATAACTTTCATCTATTTTATATAGATATGAAAACAATGGGCATTTTTCTGCAAGGAAAAAATTATAATTAGTTAAACAATCTGAACGGAGAAAGTTTGTCACCACCATAAAAGTATCGCATTATATTGAAAGTGAAAGAAAAATATCAGAATTCCCACTAATTGTATTTGGATGCATTTCCAGTACAATGGTGCCAAAGTGTTGCTAAATAATTCTTCATTTGTGAGGAAAAAAAAAGGTTAAAGTGTTTACACCAAGGTTTTAAGCCAATGGGATGAGGAATTGTCTACCAATCAAGATTACAGAGCAATTCTTTTAAGACGATGATCCTAATATCGAAGTGAGTTTAATTTGAAATGTAATTCTTCCCCAATCAAAATACATTATGAGTTCAAAATACCCCAGTGATTGTGGGTTTTTGTTATGTTATTTAATATATTTTAATTAATTAACATCATAGATTTTGTGATTGTATACATCTTACTATATATGATAAATATGATGATGTATACAATCACAATATTTATAATTAAGTAAAAAGATTTAGTTTTAATTAATACATAATTATATTATTAATTAAGTGTGAATTACTCTAAGGTTATACGTATTCTTTGCTCATTGATCCATTGGCATTCTAATTAGGTGAAACTGTAATTCAATATGGATTTGAGGAGCTCCTATTGATTATAAGGAGAAATTGTTTTTATTATTTATAACTGATTATATATTCATTAAAAAACTTACACAAACATAAATTAAATAAATAAAATAAAAATAGATAAATCAGAGACGATAATCCAAGTTACTAATAAACATGCTAATTGTATGAAACAAAAATGCTAATTTTTTTATTGATAAGACAACATAATATTTATTAACAATGATTGAATTTAAACAAATAAAATTATTATTATTTAATTTTAACAAAATAAAAATTTTAAAATATATAGTCCTAATCTTATAATCATTTGTAGCCATGTTGGATTAAAGAAAATGACCCATCCGGCTGGCAAGGCATATCCTTGTATCAGGTTTTGGTTGGGGGACGAATTGACCAATCGCCTCCTCGTTAGAAACGGTAATGAAAGTATACATTGGAAGTGCTAAGCGTTGTTGAATTGATGAGATGGGGATGCAACCAATGTATATCCTGTGAAGACTGAAGACCAGTTATTAAGATTATTTGTACATATCTCCAAAGCTAAAAAACAAAACAGTTATTTGAATTTGAGGCTTAGTAGACCAGATGATTTTCTTTCCTAAGCCAACATTTATTAAAGCAAATTAGCAATTTAAAAGTAAAAGTCTAGCAAAAAAGAGAATAGAGTTCAAGCACAAATTTCAAAAAACCATGAGCAAAGATCATCAGAGTGAGCAAAAAACATCTAATATACTCCATCCTAAGAACAACGAAAAATAAAATATCCATCCTAGGAATATTTGAAGATGACAAAATCCAACTCCAAACATTCCATCTGGAGCCAAAAAAGTGGTAGCATAGATTGAGTCCATGCGCCTCATGATAATCTACGGGAAATTCCGACAATAATCCAAATATTAAATGACAACGAAGAAACAATAACAAACCTAAGATCAAAGCAACATAGGTATTACCATGCAAGAAATAATAAGAAAATTATACTCGCAACCCCACACCAAAGAAGTCAAAAGAACCTCCAAGAACCAACTATAAATTATTCATTTACCCTTTTTAAAAAGCTATATTTTGGTACAATTAAAAATTGATTTTTAATATTTGCAGTTTTTTCTCTTAAACAAAAGAATAATTATGTAGGGATTTAGAATATGAAACTTTTGGAGCTTTTTTCTTCGACTTTCATTTTTTTTTCCTTTCCTTTGAGATGCGACTTGATTAAATACCTATCTTAAAAGAGAATTCGTCTTGTGAGTAATAATTAATTTGTTGGTGTTCTCCTTAAGTATCTTTTTATTTAAAACGAATTATGATTATGATTCCATCACACTGGATGAAAACTCTATAATTATATATTTCCATGAGATTGAGTCTATAACCATTAATGTAATTGAGATAGAAAATTCTAGATTTTGTGGGGAAGAAGCAAGAAGTAGGTAGCAGCAAGCAATGAATTTCTAACATCAAAACCACAATGAGACACGAAGCAATAGATATGAAATGAAACGCTTGTTCTTACGTAGCAGGCATACACAAAAGCAAGTCTTGACTCTTTGAACCTAAAATTGTTCAAATTATAATCAATCATACCTTTCGTCTGTGCATGTGATTTGCTTTTTTTTTTTCTTTAGCCAGACATGCATGTGATTAAGCAAATTCAAGCAAGTGCTCCAAATCCACAAAGAATAAAGAAAAGGATGCCACTTATATTACTCGAAAGGGACATGTATATCAATGGACAATGGACACCACCAAGATAAGTTACCTATTTTTGGTACTGGACTCGGCTTTTAGCCCACTATTTTGTGTCTCCCGATGTGATTTAACAACACTCAGGTGATTCCAAGTTAAGCATTATCTGTCTCTTTTTTGGTTTACCACAATGGTTTTAATTTGTTTCGGACTGGGGCTAGATTTTTATTGACCCAAAATGTGGTGCGGTGTACAAACTGCTTCGATTTGATATATGGAACAATATAACCCCGTACTGATATTTGTCTGTCAGATAGAAAACCAGCAAAAGAAGTAGAAAAGAAAAAACCTTAGCAAACCCTAATAACAGCGAAAATTATATCACGATTAATTTAATTAATTTAGAGAACTATTTTTAAAAAATTAATATTAATAGATTTAAATTTTTAATCCCAAGTCACATCATTAAAAAATAGTCACTTCTTCAAATTTGGATTGTAGTGCTACTTTCGGCAGGGATGCATAATTTTATGCTCAAATAGTAAACTCCATTAACTCTTGCTCGCCACGTATGATAAAATGGGCACCCTTCAAAATCAAGGCCCCGAAATCTGCCTCATGATGTGCAAATTCCAAACGGGATTCTGCCATGGACTTATGATTCCTAGAATTGGAATATGACGAGGCTTCATATATAACATGATTTGATGATTAT
Organism: Adansonia grandidieri; assembly: GCA_038382065.1. Classification (NCBI taxonomy): domain Eukaryota; kingdom Viridiplantae; phylum Streptophyta; class Magnoliopsida; order Malvales; family Malvaceae; genus Adansonia; species Adansonia grandidieri. The sequence goes on along the minus strand of JBBYHK010063934.1, from coordinate 41,884 downwards.
TCCATGAGACAAAAGCATGTTTTGGTATAAAAGATTCTGGTTCCAAAGCTGTTTTCAACATTATAACGAAGCAAGGATTTTGCCATAGCAGTTGCAAAAGTGAGAAGAGGGACGGAAATTTTGGGAGGAAATGAGCACGTCAAAGGAAGTACATATAAGTTGGACATTACTTGACTCTAGAAGCTTAAAATACTGGGTTTTGAATTCTTCATGCATAGATACATTAAATAATATATCATTTAATTAAATCCTAACAACAAATTATAGTCATTAGTGTGCATAGTAGTCAGAGTCGCATTGGTTGAGATTGTTCTTAATTAATAAGTTATTGATGTAAAATTCTAATATAATATGTCAAATACTTTAAAAAGACTTCAAAAAAAGATAGAAATTAAACTTTGATAGGGAGTTAAATTGTATTGAGATGTAAATAAAATAAAAAAAAATTTAAAAGTAAAACTATGATTTAAGAAAACAAATTATTAGATCTAATAAGTGAGAATAATAATGAAAAGTATGATTAATGAATCACCTCTAGATATGAAATATAGCCAATAATAAGAATTATCTTTCCCTTTTATTTTGAAAATGATAACCCTAAGACAATTACAAGCTCAATTGTCTTGATCATTCTTTACTTTATTGTTGAGAGAAAAAGAACAAATGCTTTTATCCAATCTCTTTCCATTGAACGACCTGGATCAAATTCTTTAAATTTAGTTCAATGAAAGCATTCAATCTAGAAAGATATATTATATCAAGTAGTGAACAAACAAGATAGTTTATTTAACTTGAGTCATACTTTATATTATATCAAACGAAAATATCCCACAATTATTAATGACAATTTGTTACTTATATTTGGGAACCTTGACAATTATAGATCAAAAAATTAAACTAGCAATCAAATTACTATAGTATTAATCAATAGAATATAACAAATTCAAAAGAGAATTGAAAGGCATTCTAAATCATGAAACTTTGACATGGCTTAATTATGACCACAAATATTAAATCATTATATATAATCTAAAATTACTTTAAATACTTTAAAAAAGATAAATTTGACTTTTTTATAAAAATTAATCACTATTAAGTTCAATCAGTATTTAAATTTTATAAAAAATTAGATTTATAGTAATTTTATTTTGATTTTTTTTAAAAAATTCAGATTAATTACAATTAAATTACAATAAATCTAAACTTTTTATAAAAAAATTAATTGTCTATAAAAAATTCAGATTTATCCTTTTGAAGTGCTTAAAATAAAATAATATGTGATATAATTAAGCTATATCAAGGTTTCATGGTAACTACCACTGAACCGAGTCCATAAGATAATTTTCTCCCTTGAAATTACCCTTAACTACAAAGACTTTAGTTACACATATTTTATGTCTTTTGTAGACAACAAATTTCATCTAGGCCTTCTTAAAGCAAATTGAGACTTTTAGAGAAAATTGATCCCTTACCTATGGCGGGAACACTCCTCCCATATTCCTTCGAGCCCCCTTTTTTAGATCCAAAACTTGTCAAAATCCTAAAAAATTCCAAAATCCCAATAGGTTGTGAATTAGAAGAAAGGTTCAAAAGATTGACTTGGGTCAAACCTGGCCAACTTGAATCAAACGTGGTCAAACTCGATCGAACCTAGTCAAACACGTAAAACTAAGCTTAATTAAGTTGAAATTGACCAAATTCAACCGAGTAAGATCTAAGAAGCCAAGCCGGTCAAGTTTGTTGAACTTGGCTAGCTTAGGTCAAACTTGGTCAACTCAATCAAATTAAATATAACCAGTTAAAATTACTTGAAAAAGTCGAAGACATGACAAATTGGTCAAAATCAAGAAAAGTAAATTTTTAATCAATTAGGTTGAAAAAATCAACTTTTAATCACAGTGGTTGGAAAAATATAAATAAAGCACAAATATATATGTCATGAGAAATTTTCACTTACGATCGTACATAGAATTTTTAATTTTGCTTTTAATTAAACTTTCACATGTAAAATATTTAATTAGATTTTCACATATAGAATTTTTAATTAACCTTTTTACTTATAGAATTTTTAATTAAACCCTTCTACGTGGAATTTTCAAATTAAATTTTTGCAAATGAAATTTCCAAATGAACTTTTTGCAAAGAAAATTTATTTTAAAATACACTTTTACATATAGAATTTTTTAAAAACTTTTTAAACATAAAATTTTTAATTAAAATTTTTACATTAATAATTTTTAATTAAACTTTAAATAAACTCTTACACATAGAATTTTTAGTTTAACTTTCACACATGAATTTTTAACTAAACTTTTCAAATGTGGAATTTTTAATTAAATTTTACAATTTGATTTTTAATTAGGCATTTTACATATCGAAGTTTTTTACTGAACATTTGTCACATGAAGAATTTTTAGTTAGATTATTTGCTAATAGGATTTTAACTAGACCTTTCGATTAGAACCAAAATTTCTTCTAGACTTACCAACTATGTTCCTAATTAATAGAAAAACTTCCCAATCATATGGGAATTAATAGGTTGGATTGCATTTTTTCCAGCTAATGGAGTTTAATTTCGACCTTTCCCAAGGATACTAGTCTTAGAAAATAGCCATTATACTACCTAAATAGGAAATAGCGAGTCAAAATTATAACCTAGGTGATAGCTTACAAAGCAACTATGAAAAGGCCCAAGAGGTTAACCAAATGAAGAAGCAAAATTAGGATGGAAAAGGATAAAATATATGATCATTATTTGGCTTCATAAAAGTGATGGTACTTTGGGGGAATAGGAGAAAGTTCTCATTTTTTTTCTGCCCATTAAGGGTTAGACATCACTCTTAGAAGTTTTAAGAAAATGACAAAAAAGAGAAAGAAAAAAAGAAGGAAAAAGAGAAAAGAAAAGAGAGTTTTGGTTGTTTAGATCCAAGGTAGATTACTACTTCATTAATTTTTTCTTTTCTCTGTTATTTACATCTACGTCTCCATCTAACTTTATCTAAGTTTTCATTTCATTTAATTTTCCAAGCTTTTTTTTTTTCTTATTCTTTATTTATTTCAAGCTTGATGACCTTATGTCTCATACTTATGTGATCTTTGAGACAAGGTTGTATTAATCTATTTGGAGGAAAAACTTTCAGCAAAATTTGTTTTGCATCATTTTCTTGATATTTTTCGTTATTCAATGTTATGCTTTTTATTTTTATGTTATTCTTACTTCCATTGGTATTTTATATATTTTTCTTATTATATATCAAGCTTGATGATCCTAAGTTCATACTTAGGTGATGAGTAAACCAAGGTTGTATCAACCTTTTTTGGAGGCCAAATTTGAGCTATTCATGTTGTTTAAACTATGTTCATGTTTAATTTTCTTGTTGTTATATTTAATTTCACCATTTAAAGCTCAATGATCTAAGCTCCAACTAAGGTAATTGATTTGAGTTAAGGTTTTTTAAACCTTTTAGTGGCCAAATTTTGAGCAAATTATTTCATTTCATAATGTTGTTATTTCATGCTTATAATTATGATTTGTTTATTTTAGTTCATTTAATGTTATATTTACTTTATGTTCATATTGTTATTAGATTTGTAATCCCTTATCATTTCATTTACTTTATATGTCATTGTGAGCTCGCTAATCCTAAGTTTCACATTTAGCTGATGGTTTAAGCTAAGGTTTATAAACTTTTTGAGCGGCTAAAATTGAGCTAGTTTGTGATATTGTTGCCATTGCCATGTTACCATGTTCATATCTTTTGTATTTACTATGTCATTATTATCATGTTATTATATAAATTGTTTATGTTGGCATTGTGGTAATGTAAATAGATCTTCCAAAAATAAGATTAGGATTTTCAAGTTTAGATTTATCCATGTGATTTTTCCTATATATATTAAAAAAACGTTCAAATCTTTAAGGACCTTTTTTCATATTCAATAAAACATAAAGGTGGATATTTTAGTGATTTCCAAGTCTAATATGCATTTTAGGTGTATTTTCATGCTTGGCAACCTAAGGTCAAAAGCAAGTCCATTAGGTCATATCGAGCCCATTAGGTTAAATGAAGTCTTGTAACGTGATGAACGCAAATGCGACATGTCAGAGCAAGGAAAATTGTTTGGTGCACAATTGGAACTAAGTTGTCAGAGTGAATCGGTCACTTGACTTTCTCGTATGGCTATTACAAAATAGCTGGTAAAATAAAAGTTGCTACAAATCTTTTTGGGCTAGGTGCAATTGGTTACCTATTGAGATTTGTATTTTAAAGGTTATAAAACCCTCAAAAGCGGATATTAAAATCTGCTTGTAAACTAGAGAATAAGTTAAGTTCAAGGGTTAATTACGTGTAAGGAAGGATTAGCATCTCCATAACACCCATAAATTGGTACCTATCAATCACATATAATCCTAAATCTCAATTAAAGCCAATTTAAATTTCTAGTATTTAAAAATAATTTGCATTTCAAAATTATTTATTTGCTTACATTATTATTCTTTTCAAAAGTGAATTGAATTTTATTGTTTTTAGAATATTCTTGTACCTTACTAATAAACCCGAGAAACAAAATGGTTTTATTTATTTTTAAGTCATTGAATATTTCAATCCACAATTTTGAAAAGGGTATTTTGTCTTAAAAATAACAATGATATCCCTTCCATGTATTGCAAGTAGTTTCTGGACTAATTTTAACTTAAAGGCATTACCCCATTGTTTAATTATTAACATATGTGTTATATTATAAATTGTGATTTTTTTTACTCATTTAACCCTATAAATCTTAAAAACAACCTTGGAGTTCAGTATTGGCATGGGAATACTAATCTAACCCTAAAAAAATTATTTTAATGTAAAAAGACTAAAATGGCCCCAAAGCTTCAATTTTTGACATAAAGGTGCTAACACGACCCTAGTGACGTAGTTTTGTTGTAAAATTACTAATATGACCCTAAAAGACATATTTTGATATGAAAGTGCTACATAACCCTAAAAAAACTTGGTTTTAATGTAAAATTACTTAAGTGACCTCAAAGAACATATTTTGACATGAAAGTGCTACATGCCCCCTAAAGGACTTAATTTCAATGTAAAATTACTGAAGTGACCTTAAAGAATATATTCTAACATGAAAGTGATACATTCCTTTAAAAGACTCAATTTCAATGTAAAATTACTAAAGTGACCTTAAAAAAATGTTTTGACATGAAAGAGTTACATGACCCTAAAGGACTCAATTTGATGTAAAATTACTAAAAGACCTTATGGATGCATTTAAGCCTAAAGTGACCTTAAGGTGATGGAAATTACTAAAAGGATGCATTTAATCCTAAAATGACCTAAAAATGTCATTAATGGATATATTTATGCATGAAATTACTAGAATGACCATAGGTTATGCCTAATGACAAAAATTATCCTAGTTATGCTTATAGGACTTGGAAAATTATAAAATGCCTTTGCATTAAAATGGTGGAAAAAGAATGGTGCATGAAAAATGGGAAAAAAGTTGGCAAGGGGTAAGACAAAAACTGAGACTGCAGTAGACTTGCAAAGACATTAGAACGATAGTGTGAGGCAGCCAAAAGTTATAATGCTCTAAACATGCTGGAATTTTAGCTATAGCACAAGTTACAGGACAATCTGGTATTCCATTTTGTGTTTGAGAATTGAAATCTTTACAAGATAAGAGAAGATTGAATATAGATGAATTTAACTTTGCATTACAATTAATTAAAAAAATAAATGCATTTTTATTTCTTGTTAAATTCATTTTATAAGTAAAATTGGATTCTATATGGAAATAAACTAGCCAGTGGGGATAGTTGATTGGTTTAGGATTTCATTTGTTTAGGCTATTCAAATGTCAAACTTTAAATTACTTTCTATTTATGCAATTGAGCTGGTGTTTAAAACAATTTGCCATTATGAATGTGACATTTATTTTAACTGATATTTGTACTATTTGATTTGTTTTAAGTAATATTTATTTTTATAGGTTATATGTTTGGATTTATTTACTATGTATTTTGATACTTTTCTAACAGATATCTTCTAATGAAATGAAAAAAAATCAAAATGAATTGTTAAAAGAGGAAAATGTGCGAGGTTGTATCAAACTATTTATGCAATAACGGCTAATTTAATTGCATATCATATGAAATACCTAAAGAATAAAGGAAATGGATTCAACTAGTTTGATGGAAGGAATAAGGTGTATGAAAATGTACAAACTCTTGTGAAACATATAGAACATTTAGTATGGAATCACTAGTTGAATTGTAACTTACAAATAATTTAGTGAGTGAGGGATGGTTATATCCATCAAAAGATATGATAGCATTAAAGGTTGTAGCTATGTTTCTCTGAACTTGTGCACATAGTTAAACAAATCATAAAGTCTAAAATGAATTCGAAAAAATTAAGAGAAACTGTAAGCATAAAATTCGGTGAATTTTTAAATAGTTTATGCTTATTAGCCAGTGAAATTGTTAAGGCTCTAGATTTTCAATTTATAGAATTTTAGTCTAAAATTAAACTGATCTTAGATATTTGCCTTATTTTTAAAAATGTATTAGGGCAAAGATAGATTTCATGTGTATGCTATTCCTTCTTGCGAATGATCAAATTTGTTTTATTGGTCGAAAGGGATATCCAAAACAGAATCTCATGTTAGTGTAACTTTGACATGTTATTTACATCTCAATTGATTTTCTTTGCTTAACTTGTTAATACATAATATATACTTGAAAAAAAAAGTCCTTACACTTAGCATAGGTTTGTCGACTACCCTTCTTAATGTTTCTTAGTGTACAAGTTATTAATTATCCAATTAGAGCAAAACTTTTTTACTTAAATGTGGACAATTAGGCCATGTCACTAACTATTAGTTTCATTGGGCCAAATATTACTTCACTTAGCATTCCATGTTGGGCTAATCATCCTTAGTTATTGTATTAACAGTCCAAGAGACTAATTTTTCATCATATACCTATTCAACCAACCCAAGACTTATTGGCTAGGAATTCTTTATTAAATCTCTTACTGAAGTAGAATGATTTTAATTTCCAAGTCTTTGATTGATCAATATTATAACAAATCAATAAACTAAATCAGGGCATGACATCCGAATACCTTATAATCGACTCAATGCAATTCATCCAAGATTGTCTTTTCAAGATAATTATCTTTTCCTTATGATTTTAAGACATTAAATTTGGATTTCTTAATTTTCAATTATGTCTTAATCTTACTTAATTGAACTTTTATGCAATTAAGTTCAACTTAATTAAATCTTAAGTTTAATCCATTAATTACTATCTTGGCCTTTTAGGTTCTCAATATATTGGCAATGAACATATACTAATCTAATTAACCTATACTTATAGCAAGCTATCATGACCACCCAAATAGTGTAAAGTTAAAGTGACCCTTTTCAAAACTTTTCAAGGAACATCCTATTTGTGTAATTTAGTCAAATATCCCATAGAGATGATGAGCATTGATGCAATGTTTACTCATGAATCCATCCATTTTAGTCTTTGCAACTCATGTTTAACTTTGAGAATTTAGAGAAACAATTTATTCTAAATTTAACATGCTCTGCCTAAAGACTTTATCTTGCTAATCCAAGCCAAGAACAAATAGGATATATCTCCGATGTCACTTGGAGTGATGAATCCATTCTAGATCATTTATCCATGGTCTATGCCGTGCCGAAAACACCTTTCCTTTGGCATCCTATTTAAAGCTCATTTGTTATGAAATTAAAGCATAACACTTATGTAAGATAACCTAATATCATAAGTTTGAGGACTATTTACATTACTGGCATATGAGAAATTTCCATAAACACTTAGTGACAATATCAAATGGAGTTCTCATAACAAGTCATGTTTAGTGAAATTTTTTTTAGCAAAAACCTATACCATAAGTATTCTAATACCTCAACCATATAAGAAATAGTTATATGTTTTCATAAGCAAGATGGCTTAACATATACTAGTCTATACCCATTTCAATGCCTTGTCTTAGCAATACACTGATCACGAACTACATCAATTCCATGAAAAGCCATATGCATCTACTAGGTTCCATTCATTTAGTACTTGATGACTATTTGTCATACTACTAAAATGAAGGAAAGCCTTATATCACTTGACTAAGTGATAGGTTTGCATTGTTAATTATATATTTCACTTTTCCAATCTGATTGGCTCTAGGTTATATACATTAACAAAAGAGCCATAATGCATGCTAAGAAACCAAGGTCTCATCATATGCTTAAACATATATTGCGACAATTGCACTTAATCAAGAGATCATTTGTAAAGATGACAGAAATGAAAGAGTACCCACTAAGAACAATATTATTGATCTTTTCACTAAATTTCTATTTTAACAAAAAATCTCAATTTAAAAGGTTGTAGGATTAAAAATATGGCCAATTAGCTTTAATGTTAGTTAAATATTGTTTGATAAGTTTAGTCAAACCATGGTAATATTCCTAGCATTTGGGAGGTCATAAAGCATTACTAAATGTTGATCATGGTCTAAAAATATTAAAAACAAGGTTGTAACAAGAATTAAATTTATATTTATTACCAACGTGTCAGAAGCCTAATGGTCACATGCAATAAGGTGACATTATCGGATAAAAATGAGATTGGACTTAATCCAGAAAAATAAGAATTTTCAAATGCTACTTAATAAAATTGTTTGATTAAGTGAAATTATTGAACTGAAAATAACATAAATGTTGGTGTTGCTTGACCTAACACTTGGTTAATCGATTTTAAATCATTCTGAATTCGAGTCATTTCAGGTTTAGGTTAACCTAGTTTAACACTCAAGTTAATCAATTTTGGGTCAATTAGGTTTAAAAATTTGGTTTATTGAGTTTAATCATTCTGGATTTGAATCATTTCAAGTTTAGGTTATTTCAACTTGGGGCCATTTTGAATTGGGTCAATTTTAGGTTGTTAACTTTTTCTAGTCAAATCAGGTTAAATTGGAATTTGGATTGGGATAAAATGATTAGGCTTTTCAAATTTTAAACAAAATTGATAAGTCTATTTGAAATGAAAGCACCATTTTGCAGTCGTGGTAGAGGTGGTAATTGGATGGGTTTAGATCAGATCATTTCGGGTTCAGGTTCTTTCGATTTAGGCCTATTCGGGTTCAGGTATGTTTAGGTTTGGGCTTTTTCGGGTTTAGGTTCAAGTATGTTTTACATAATTTTTATTTTATGTTAAATGTAATTACTTTTACGTAATTTAATGTTTTAAAAGTAAATTGTTAAATTATTATTTTTAAGTAAAATTTTGTTATAATATGATATTTTTAATATATATATTTATTAAAATCTATATGTCTATATAAAATTAATTTTTTATATAATTTATCATTACAATATTATATATTGCAAATTAATCATATTGATATTTAAAATAACTGACACGCTTTGTGTGTTCGTGTCATATTTTAATTATTTTTCAATTATATTTATGTTGTATAATTATGTTGCATTTGAAAATTGCAATTTTGTATCACATCCTTATCACTCGCCATGTTCGTATTCGTGTTGCTTTTATTTCATATTTGTATTAAAGGTATTATATATTTATATGAATTTTGACATGTTAATAATTCGTTTTATGTAAATTTTAATACATTTACATATTCAAGCCATGTTGTATGATTATACTTATATTATAATATATTAAGATATAGAAAACTAAAATTTTTAAAAGAATTATGCATAAAACATTCTCTCACAACAAAATACAAATAAAATAATATATAAAATAATTAATAATAAATTATTAATGGTATTATTATATTTTTTACAGTGTTTTTTTATAAAATATTAAAAAAATATTCTGAGCACAAAATTGTCTTTTGTCTGTGTTATTTAGCAATATGTTTTATTCTTTACAAGTTTTTTAATCATAAAGAGTAAATAAAAGTTTAATCTATAATAATATTTATTTTGATATTAATTTGTAGTTTTGATTTTTTTAAATATTGGGGTAATACTTACAAGTGACAAATGAATTAATATTTTTATAAATTGATTAAGATTCGTAATTTTTTTGATCATTAATTGTTATTATATTGTACTTGTTTTCTTTTTACCATTAAAGTACTGTGGAATGCACTTTAGCTTTTTTTCCCCAGTTGGGTATAGATGTTGCTTGATAATATATATTAATTTTTAATCTTTTTTGTTTTTATTATGTTACCTTTATATTCTCTTCCACTATGTTGCTATTAAATGTGTCCATGGGCTTGGCCACAACCTAAAAAAAATTTTGAATTCTAAGTCCAAACCTGAAGCTGACCTAGCCTGCCTTTCTTATTTATGCCTGCATCACTATTCATAATATTAAAAAGTTATTTTTATATTACTATTTATATATATTTTATAATTAAACTTAAATAAAAATATATTATTTTATTTTAAAAAACACTGTTTAGGGCCAAGTCGCCCTGAAACTTAGAATTTGAGACCTAGGCTTAATCGAGCCTAGCCTACCCACCTAACCCATGAACAAGTCTTGTTGCTAGTCTAAGTCTAACATATAATTTTTTTTTTTAATTTTTGAAATGATATTATCTATCATGACTTTCATATTTTTTTAATTTATCTAATTACTTTGTTATACTATTATCATGCTCTAATTATCATTCCTTGAAATAACAATAATAAAATGAAAATAATATTCAGAGAAATACTTAAAATTTTACTATCAAAATATATAAACTTTTAATAGTCAATGAGCTTAACTAACTATGTAGTCTCATCATTTTGTCCGGGCCAACTTATGGCATCCTAAACTTAATTAAAAGATGACAGAATCAAAAAATAAAAAATAAAAACTAGGGATGACTACCGGGTGCTGTGTCGCCTATGGGCCGTATTAAAGAAAATGTAAAATGAGATATTAAAGGCCACTTTTCATGGTGTCACTAGAGTTATTCGGATGAGTAGATGGATCAATTTCCCACTGTTTATGACCAAGGTGATGTCACTCAGGAGGCTACAGGTATGTACAAGTTATATTGGTTTATAAGTATTGATATGAGGCCTTTACGTCACCAAAAACTTGAATTTTCACATGTAGTATCGATACAAAAGGGTTTGGTATCGATGCATAGTATGTTTGTATCGATACAAACCTTCCTAGTAGGTAAAGTTGTGATTTTTAGCAAAAGTATCAATACACAAGCATGCTTATTGATACAAATTCATAGAGTATCAATACAGGCCTCTAAGTCTTGAGATTGGAAATAATTTTTTGCTTTTAGCATCGATACACACCTTATTGTATCGATACTCATGGGTAAAAATTGTCTTGTGTATTGGTACCATGTGTTTTGTATCGATACATTAAGGCATTTTTACCTAGTTTGAACCACTTTTTGACCTTTGAAAATTTGATTCAAATATGCTTTTTACACTAAGAAACTATTATAATTCATTGCAGACCTCGACTTTGGACCAATGATTGGATTTAAACAAATTTTTATAGCCCAAATATGACTAAGGTCACTTTCATAAAATATATGGTTGCAAGAGAGCATGTTAGGCATATCTCCAGTTACAGGTTGTTACAGCCTTTCTGCCCCTTACTCAGCATGGCAGAACCAATGGGAAGAAGGCCAACTGAGCATAGTAGTTAAAGATGTCCTCTAGTACAAGAATGGAAGATAAAAAATGTCCTTCCTTTGTCTCCTAAAAACATGGGATAAGAATGAATTTAAGGAGAAATTCTAGCTACCAACAAAAAAGACTTTCAGCCATCTTAGAAGAGATTCTTTAGTAACCTTGAGAAAAACCCTAGCCATTCCCAAAATTCCTCCAACAATCTTCAGCCCTAAAACTTTCCCAAAAACATTGTTTCATTACCTTTCACCTTTAACCTTCTTCCATTCCCATAGTTCCCCTAAAACACCATTAGAAAACCTTAAAAAAATTAACCTTTCACATGCTTTCATCCTCAAAACACTTTGCCATCAATAATATTACCAAAAAGCTTCTTCTTTTCATCATTTTCTTATTAAATAATAGCAAAGAGAGGGAAAAAACTGAGCTTAAAGTCACTACTTTAGGAAGAAAAAAGTGTTTAAGCTTTTTCAGTATATTTCCTCTACCTTGTTCCATACATTTTTTGTTTTTATCATCTACATGATTTCAGTGAGCCTTTTATGCTGCCATGCCATCCTAGGACTCTTATGCATTATTGTTGCCTTGGTTATGGTAGTCTTAGGATATTGATGTTCTTTTGATGCCTTGATATTACATGGTAGGCCAAATGTCTTATCTTTCATTCTGTCATCAAAACACACCCTGATTCATGCATTTTTGTCATGTTTTATCTATTTTCACATGCTTAACACATGCTTAAATGTTTCTATAAAATGCATTGAGTATGTTCATGGACTTTCTTGCATTTTAAGGGGTCTTATAACATTAAAATGTTGTCTTGACAACTCCAACATGCATTTCTTCACTTAAATGTGTTCATGTCATTTTCATGCATCTTATTTGTCATCTCCTTGTATTTTTGTTACCTATTCCATGTCAAAATATCACTTTTATGTGTTTGCATGTGTAATACTTGTTTATCTTTGTCCATGTTGTGTTTTATTCATGATTGGTTTGTCAAAATGCATGTTTGTTACAAAAAATTTGATTTTTCAAAAGACCCTAAGTTAAGTTTATGCTACCTTCAAATAATAAGGGTTAGCATAGATTTAATGTTTTGATCAAATTGGTCCTCCTGAACCTTCCAGGTCTAGATTCATGGAAATAAATGTTGTTTTCTTTTGTTAAAGTATTAAGCCTTAATCTTGAGTCTAATACCCTCTTTAGTAACATGGTCAATGGTTGTTTCATCATCCCAAACTACTTCAAAACTATGGAATAAACTCATAATGCCCATGTCACTTGTTCTTTTCTATCACAGATGTTTAGATGTCCTAGATTTGAGTTTACTCTTCAAAAAATCTAAAAATATCGAATAGCCCTATGTTTTGCTATAGCAGCATTGTAGTCTATGTTTGGAAAATAATTTTCAAACCGTTTTCCTTATTTTTTTTTGATATTTTTCCTTTAAAGGGCCTTGAAGTACCTTTTTAACATTGTCTTGTGTGGCCTCAGATCATTCCAGATGAAGGAGATATGATTTTTCAAACCTTTACTGTCCAAAACTGTAGAATCAGTGAATAGTTTTCAGTTTAGGTCATTCCACCAAATGATTTTTTTTGAACTTCTTAAATATTTTTCTAGAAAATTTGCAAAATTCCTTTTTTAGAAAGGTATCCTTCATGATTTAACGACTTCAGATAAGGCCAAAATGATTTTTCAAAGTTTAGTGCATCTTTTTCCCTTCATATGCTGCCAGTGTCAAGATAGACTTAACATTAAAAATTAATTTTGCCTAAAAAGTGATTTTATAATATTTTCAAAATATATTTACATTAAACTTTATCGAGTTATCTTTCAACAATACCTCATTCACCTCATAATGCCTGCGGATAAAATTGGAATAAACCCAAGAAGGGAAATGACAAGATGTTATCATTTGTTTTTAACCTTAATCTTGAAAATATTTGAATGTCTCAAAATGCATCTAACTGGTTCCCTTGCTCAACAAAACCTTTAGGCTTAGATCAAGGCTTAAGACAAAATATATTTTATACAAGTCTTTGATTTTCTATTTTCAAAATCCTCTTTTTTTAAAAAAAAAAAACTTTTCTTTTAAAACATAAAAAATTTGCATATTTGGGATACTCTAACCTTATTACTCCAAAAGGATGCTTTAACCCCATTTTTTACTCAAAACTTAAATCTTCTTTTTAGATCCACATTCAAGATTCTTAATTATTCTCTTAAAACATCAAGAATTTTCATCTTTGACGATACCCTAGCCTTATTTTATGAGGGGATACACTAACTCTGCTTTTCTTTCGAAATTTGAATTTTCTTCACTAATCAAAACTCTTTTTCTGTATACTTAAAATTTTTACCATAGAGGATACTCCAACCTCACCTTCGAGGGGATACCCTAACCTCATTTTTTCAAATTTCATTTGAAATCCAAATTCTCTCCTAGATATCCCAGGTCTACAAATCAAAAATTTTTTTCATCCTTCAAACTACCATTGAATCCAACCACATCTTATAGTTGTCATTCAAGTTATTCTTCAATAATCAAAGACAATTATAAGATACATTTTTATCATCCCTTTTTTTTACATTCTTTTATTTATAATTATTTGTTTATGATATTATTATAATCTTTCTCGTCTTACTAACACATTTCTCTTTCGTAATGACTACTATGCATTCATATTTAAAATTTGTTTTCGAATAAAATTCACAAGGTAATGTTTCCTATTGGTATCTCTTCAGTGCCTAATAGGGAATATCCAAATTTTCAAAAAATTATTTTAGAAATTATTTTCATAAAAATCCCTATGCTCTTCATTACCTTCACGATGTATAAGTGATGTCAAATTATCTTTCAAAACTCAAATTTATATTTTCCATAAAAGTTCATACATTAACAGGGATTATATCTAAATAATGACCAAACAGACCCGTTTAAGCCTAAACTGAAGCGAGATATAGTAGGTATCAATTTTGGGCATCGTAGGGGTGCTAATCCTTCCCCACACATAACCAAATCTTGAACCCAACCAACGAATCTCTAGATTTTATAGATCTTGAAATTGATGTTTCAAGTTTTATAACTCGGAATATTGTTTTTAATAGGCACTCTATCCTACATAGCCCAAAATGATCAATGGCGACTCCAAGTTTATAACCACTTCGTGGTGGCCATCCGAGACTATTCACCTGATGATCATTCTCCCCTTCATATTGTCATGCCTAATCCAAATCCAGATCTCGAGATAACTTAAAGGCTGGACCAATATCAATAACGTACATTTTAAAGTAGAATGTGCTAAGCCCTTTGGATCATCTAAAGTTTTAAAGGCCACCACGTGGCTTTCAAATGGATAACTTGGTGACAAATTAAATTAAAGAAAATATAATAAATGGATATATACCTTATTGAAATTGTTTTTAAAGCTCATGATATGATTTACTTTTTAGTAAATTATTATTTCATCATATATAAAATATAAATTAAGTTTTAATATTTAATTAAATTATTCAAAGAATATTAAAATAAATTGATAATTAAAGTTTTTGTTTTATATTTTTTAATTACAATTTCATCATTTTATTTTTAGTATTAAATTTGGGTTTAAGTCAGTCTTGGGTTCAAGTTCTTTCAGGTTTGGGTTCTTTCAGGCTTAAGCTATTTGGATTCGAGTTTTCTTGGGTTGGAGCCATTGACCTTTTGATCAAATTAAGTTCAGTACTAAATTAAAGTGAATGTAACAAACGGATATATACCTCATTAAGAATGCTTTTAAAGCTCATGATATGATTTACTTTTTAATAAAGTATTATTTCATCATATATAAAATATAAATTAAGTTTTAATATTTAATTAAATCATTAAAAAAATATTAAAATAAATTGATAATTCAAGTTTTTGCTTTATATTTTTTAATTAAAATTTCATCATTTTTTTTTAGTATTAAATTTAGGTTTAAGTAGTCTTGGGTTCAAGTTTTTTCAAGTTTGGGGTTTTTCAAGTTTGAGCCATTTTGGATGTCAGATTTCTTGGGTTTGAACCATTGACTTTTTGATCAAATCGAGTTTAGTTGAAGTTCAGGCTCATATTTTTTTGAGCAATTTTTTTTTGTTTAAGTTCATTTTGACACTCTAGTCGTAGAGAGCTCCTCACAGTGATGAGTGTAAACACCTAATTTCATTCGAGCCTTATTTCTAATAGTTCTAAATATCTGAGAGTGAGAACTTAGCAGTTACCTCGGTCCGGACGACCTCTTCCAGGTGGACTACACATTTTGAGACCTTTTTAGCCATACCCAAATGGTTGCATGGGCATGTGACAAAAAAAATACCATTTTGAGGGCTGATCTCAGATAAAAAAGATGGATATTCAAGAGAAAAATTAGATTTTAAATATTTCTTGACAAATTTTGAAAAATATCTTTGCAGACAACATCATAACCAAGTTTCCCATTTTTATGAATTTCTGAGATTTTTTTGTAAAATTTGAAAAGTTGATTGTGGTATATTTATATCGACACCCACATAGTATTTTGCTAATGCACATTTTGAAAAATTGGAACTATTCAATGAAAAATTCATATTAGCATTTCATATCATGAGGTGTCAAATTATCAATTTTATCAATTAATTTTGAATTTTTCACTATATAACGAGTTTCTCCTCGTGAATTTTTTCCATTAAAACTTACTCTACAATCCAAGTTTTTATTTTTATTATTTTTACTAATTAATGTTTTGAATAAGGTAATAAAGTCATCTTATTTTTTTTTAAGCTGGATGTATTTTTAGAATTTTTTTCCATTGCCAAGATATAGAGTTTTCTACTCTGTAAATTTTTTGTAGGATTTTTTTGAGTTTATAATTTTCAAAATTTTTTAAAACCTTCATAAATTCATATTCATTCAGTTTAGAAATTTCAATATATTTTATGGGTTTTGAATTTTTTTAAATAACATATTTCTTCTATAAAGGTCTTTCTTCTAAAATTTTATAAGTTTGGAATCTTTAATTATCTTTTTTTTCACATATGACTTCTTAGAAATTTCTATTATAATTCAAGGCTTCGAATTTTTATGGAAAAATTTTATTATTTTATTATTAAATAAAAATAAAAATAATAATGGAAAAAGCTAGAAGAATTCGAGGAAAGGCATTTTGCTTTAGCCCTTGGCCATATTCCTTAACTTATAGGAGAAGATTGTTTCAAAAAAGGAATGCTTTAAAGCAAGAAAAACACTAAAAACACCAATAATTTTCTAAGTTATTAAGGTTTTAAGGTAGTTTTGCTTATAAAATCTTTAGTTTTGTTTCATTTCATTCATTTTCTTCCTTTTAGTTAGCCAAAATCATGCTTAAGCTTATGGATTTTAATCCATATTGAAAGGCTAAGCTTGATGGCTATGAATTATTTTTTTTTGATTTGTTTGTTATTTTCAGTTTTTCTTAAGAATAGTTTAATTTTTCTTATGAAATTGGTTTTTGTTAATATGATGTTGATTTTTGTGATATGATGTTTAATTTGTCACATATATATGTTCATATGTATACTATTTTCCTTGGTATTTATATTTTATGATTTCTTACATGATGATGCTGATTTGTTCATGATAAAGTTAGGATATATGATTATTGAGTTGGATGATTTTTGTTTGGTGTGTTATTTGATGTTGGCAGAACATTATGGGGCTTTTAGAATCAATTTTGTTTGTTATTTTTGTGATATTTTAAATTATTTAATGATTATTGGAAGATATAAGGGTTGAAAAATAATTTTCCCTAAGCTTTCAAGGCCTTAGAAAGGTATTTCGCATGTTGGCCAAACTTATATGTATATGTTTATGATGTTTTTTAATTTTTTATGGCTATTTTATAAATATAAAAAGTTTAACGACTAATTGTAAAAATGAAAAATTTTGTTTCATGGCCTTTCATACTTGGCCAAGAAGTTTATAAACTTTTAGAAGTGTGTTTGAACTGTTTTTAACACGTTGAATACATATTATACGTGTTTAGCCTTTTTAGGGATATTTTTGTAATTTTAACAAGTTTTTGGACTTGTTTGCAAATAATTGAAAAAAATTGTTCCAAGGCCAAAAATGCTTGGCCGAATTGTTCTTATGATTTTTGGTGTGATTTCCTTGATTTTTATGCTATGTTCATTGTTTAATTATGAGTTTCTTTCATACAGGGATTAAATTGCAAAGTTAGAAAAGTTTACAGTTCATTGGTAACTTTACATTTTAGGGTCAAAAAGGTTATTCCTTATGTCAAATTACCCATATAGGGCATTTTGATCATTTTGGAGTATTTCTAGCATTCTTCCAATTATTTAGGGGGTTGTAGAAAGTGTTAAAACCTTTAGTATTCTTTTAATTTTTTGTTAGGTATGAAATATAAGTTTTTGAAAAGTTTAAGGGCTTAATTGTAATTTTTGCATTTAAGGACACCTTTAATATGCTAATTACCCATTTAGGGTAAAATGCCATTTTTTTTATCAGTTTTAGGTCTTTTAAGGTTAGCGGGGTGCTTTTAAAACAAGGATAGTCTTTAGGGCCATTTTAGTAATTTTTTCATATGTAATCACTGGATTCTTTCATGACAAAGGTATGCATTAGAATTAGTTTGTCTTTTATGATTATTTTGGACTCCTTTAAGGTTAACTAGAAACTTTCATGTCGAAGGTATATCAAAAGGGAATTTTGGTAATTTTATATTAAATCGAGTCCTTTAGTGTTACTAAGATACTTTAATGTTGAAAGTACTCAGAAAGACATTTTGCTCTTATCGACCATATTTGAGTTTTTTTAGTTTAGTTTCATTCATATAGTTGAAACCAAGTTTTAGCATAAATGTTAATATTTTTAATAAAATTGAAATTTGTAAAAATTAAAGCAATATTTCTGAGTTAAAGTAGTACGTGGAATTTCTTCTAGAATATAAGTGCGATTCCATGGATTATTTTAATAACAAGATATTCCTTTCAAAAAGAAAGTTAAGATTTTTTAATTTTTGTTAAATAAAACCTTTTATGTTCCTTTAGCTCTCAAGTAGAGTGAAAAAGATATTTTGATTTGTGGCACCTTTCATAGTCTTCCGGCTCTTTAGTGATGCAAAAGAGAATGATAAAATCTTTTGTATTCCTTTGGCTCTTCTGTGAGGTATAAAAGATATTTTTAATTTTTTGTAACTTTTCATATTCCATCGATTCTCCGATAGGGTGCGAAAGATATTTTGACTTTGAAAAATATTAAAAACCCTAATTTTCTCATATGAAATAATAAATTTGTTTCATAAAATTTTATTTTGATATATGAGAATTATAATTAAATATGAACTATTGAGATCAAATAAAAATTAAAATTTCAATTACAACGTGATTAATAAGATGTCAATTACTTGGTGTCATAAGAATGATTGATCCTTACTAATGATTGTCTGACTCCCAGACCCTTTCATATGATCTTTGGTATAAGCGCAAACCTTGAAGTTAGCTTTCTGAGGTTTTATAACCTTTAAAATATGAACTCTGATAGGTGACCAATCTTACCTAGCCAAAACAAGTTGGTGGCAGCGCCAAAAATAAATAGTTATTTCATAACTATTATTTAAGGATAAGTCAATTGAGCGATTCATCTTGATAACCCAATCCTCGAAAATAAGAAAAATAATAATAATAACATATAGCCCTTAAAAATAAAAAAATAAAAATGATGATATATATATAGAGGAATGAGGGGTACACCTGCCTTTTAAGTTAGGCTAGTTAGGATTTGCATTGGGGCTGTGTTACGATAGCTTGGCGACTCCATTGGAGACATGTTAGAGAGTCAGGCCTAAAATTAATTATGTGTTAACTAAATTATGATTAATTGAATTTCAACCAATATTTAATTATGATTCTTGGTATTTAAAAAAATATTTTGTTTTGCACTAATCTATTTTTGTGTTTCCTTTGTCCTTTGGGGATTCAGGATAGGAGTTTTGTTATCCACGTTGTGTTGTAAAAAGGTTTGTTTATCTATTCACACACACTGAACATGTGCAATAATTTCTCTTCTAGATCTCTGGAGGGAGCATAGGTGGCTTAGTATTTTTCGAGGGGGTGAAATAGCTATGTTTTCTAAGGTGCTAGTCTCTATCAGGGCCAGTGAAATGCCTATCGAGTGTAAATCCTACGTTTGCCCGAGGTGTTAGCCTTGTTATGGGTATGGAAGATAATCCTACTTGAATTCATCCTTTCTGACATAACCTACGATGGGTAAGGAGAGGGTACTTATTAGCTCGTTCTGAGCTGGGGGAGCAATTTGAGAACCGATTTGAGGTTTAACCTAAACCTCATATAGTGAACCTTACGAACTTCCTACTCAAAACCATGCTCAATTTTCAATGTCATCAAAAATTAAGGACAAGTGAAGGGATATAATTACCTTTCTCTTTCTTTTCTCTTTTTGTTTGACTATTTGTGTTTATTTAGATAATTAATTATTATATTATTTTTCCTTGTATAATTTTATTATTATTTGGATTTATTATTTTTTTACAAATACTAACTTACTTATTCTTTTTCTTTTTTATCTCTTCTTGGTGCATTTTTCATATGCATATAAGGACGCATACTTTAGAATAGAATTCTAGCTTAGTTAAATTTTCAACATACTTTATGATGGAACGAGTACACAATGGTTGTTTCAAAAACATTAGAAGAGGTTCATAACGATTCATGTTAAATCAGAAGGGACATAGAGATTGTATACCAAAGGATTTCATGTTAGAAATATCAAGAATCACACACTTGGATCTTTGTCAGAAGAATCTAACAGAATTGCTCAAGATATGAGACAGTTGGGGAAATGCAAAACAGACCTAGTTCATAGAAAATATGGACAAATTGCTCTTCTGCTCAAAATACAGAGAGATGAACAATTGGTTCGAGCTTTAATAGAATTTTGGGATCCCTAATATTTGTGTTTCTCATTTAATCAACATGACATGACTCTAACTGTAGAGGAAATCTCAACTTTTCTAAGGTTGAGGCCTTTTGAAATGAAACCTAATCTAATAGAGTTAGCTGAGATATAGGACCATTAAGGAAATGCAAAATAGACCCTACTCATAGAGAAGTATGGATTGATTGCTCTTTGACTCAAAATACAAAGGGATGAACAATTGGTTTGAGCTTTAATAGAATTCTGGATCCCTTATATTGGTGTTTCTTATTCAATAGCATGACATGACTCCAAGCATAAAGAAATCTCAGCTTTACTCGAGTTAGGGCCTTTGAAAATGAGTCACAATCTAACAAAATTTGTTGAAATATGGGTCAATTGGGGAAATGCAAAATAAACCTAGTTCATAGAGAAGTATGGACAGATTGCTCTTTTGCTCAAAATACAGTTGGATGAACAATTGGTTCAAGCTTTAACAAAATTCTAGGATCCCTCATATCTGTGTTTGTTATTCAATCAACATGACATGACTCCAATTGTAAAAGAAATCTCAGCTACTCAGGTTAGGGCCTTTGGAAATAAGACCCATTTATTGCAAAAAGTGCAATCCAACAAGCTTTTAAAAAAAAAACTAGGGCAAGTCCTTGACATAGATTTTAAATCAGGCCCTCAATATATTGAGCAAAAAAGGAATACTAGTGTTATTTTATGGTAATTTCTGCAAGTATATATTAGACTATGCTCAAATAAGGAGGAAGCTCTCTATGCATTCACTTTAGCTATACATAGCTTAGTTCTTTTAAGGATACTCGGACATGTGGAAGCAATTCTGGTAGACCTTTTTGATTGGTTGTGGAGAAATATGCACCCAGCCCCTATCATTTTAGCCGAAATAATTCGAGCACTCAATGCATGCCGGAAAGCAATTTGTGGTAGAATTTTCGGGAGTGCATTGTTATTATAAATTTGGGCTAGAAGTCATCTTTATGGTGAACTTGCCACAAGGTTAAGCCCTACTTCTCACATTATTTTCCTCTCCAAGAGTTTACCCAGAAGAAATGGCCCAAGTCAGGAACTAAAAATGAATAGGTCAAAACAATGAAGAGTTTGGCTCCTGATCTTATGACATGGAAAGCACCTTGGTTTTCACTAAAACTTTTTGTGTATCGACATGGTAATCTATTCTTTGTGCCTTTGGTTGGCATATGGGGCACTGTGGGATATGCACCCCTATTAGTTCTAAGACAATATGGATCACTACAGTACATCATCGTGACTTCTAATCTACCTAGTGTAGATTTTAAGTATCAAAGGAAATGTTATAGAAATTCACTTCAGTTGACTGCTTTATACTAGAGAAAATGATATGAGTTAGGGTCACGTGCTTCTACAGATCAAACCACCCTCGATATAATGGTTATAAGAGTATTCGAGTTTGTAACATGATTATCCCTAGTACTAATGGAGTCATTCCTAGGTATCTATCCAACCAAAGTCCTTCATGCCTTTTGAAGTCGATCTGGTAAAAGAAAAAGCAGAAAGAGAATGGAAAAGATTGGGTGATGAAATTCTAGCTCTTTAAAAAGAAGTTATGTATTTAAGAGTGAAGAAAGAGATTAAAAAAAAAGGCATCCAAAGGGGAGAAGTATAATTTAATGAAGCAAGATTGGGTTAAGTAAAATAAGAAAATAAAACCTATCAACATATCTGAGAGCTCAAGTGGAACCTCCAGTAGGATGATTAAAGAAATGCACGAGTTTCGTGAAGAGTTAGGAGTATAGAAAGCCAAGGCATTCCAAGAAGAAGCCAAAGAAGCTATTTTTAAACAGGAACGAAGGGTGCACATTGACACTCACATATACTTAAGGAGATCTAAAGAAGAAATGAGCAACTCAGAGTGGCTTTTGATGAAGAATAAGAAAGAGTATCTCGATTGCCTAAGGAAAAGAAAATCCTTACAATGACTGTTGAGGAAATAAGGCAAGTATTACACTAGTAAGAGAATGATTTTAGCACTTGGGTTCAGGCTTATCAAGAAATTGAGGCATATTGGGATGATAAATTATGGTAGGCAGGTAACAAATGTACAAGGTGGAACACTAATAGTATTGGCCGACAAATGTACATCGATCATGTCTTGAAATAGATCCACTTAGCTATGATTTGATCACAAAAAAATGGTGGAAAGGATCTAGGTCTTGAAAACATAATAAATCCAATAGAAGAGTATGGGCCTATTGTACTTGAATTTCTAAAGCAAGCTTAGCAACAATACAAACAAGTTAAGGCCTTTCTTAGGTGTAATCAACATATAATCAACAATGTGTAATTATTCATAAAGCTAATGAAAATTTATGAGTTTGGAATCTTTTGCTAAAGCAAGCGTTCCTACAATTGCATTCATACATCCATACTATGCATATATGCATCATACCTATATACATACATACTCACACATTCATTAATTTCATCAATTCATAAATAAAAATTTAACTCAAGAAAATTTAGAATTTTTTTAAGGTTTTAGTATCAAACAACCACTCACCTTTCATACTATACTTGATATAGAGCAAGGAAAATGGACAAATACTAGTTAGCAAGACTAGAATAATTAGAAGAAAGTCACTGTCAATCTCAAGAAGCCCTGATTAAAAGGCAAGAAAAACTCTAAGCATAAATCACAAGATTGATGGAATTGCTCATTGTAAGAAAGCTAGCTCACCAACAGCTAAAAATTGTTGTCGATGCTTCTGCCAAGAGATCCGAAGGAGCGCAAGCTGAAAGATCGCTAGCATACAAGACACATATATAGGTAAGTGTACAAAATATGCAACCAATGAACACAAAATTTGCCTTTGCCACCAGCTATCCATATTAATCTTGATGATTTTCTTAAAAGGTAGAAGTAAGAATTGTAGCTATATAAGAGCGAGTGGCTATTCTTAGCCATGATGAAAAAGAAAATAGAAAATAAAAGGGTAAGAAGCCAGCTAAATCAAAAATTAAAAAAGTAAATTATAACTTCTAAGAAAGAGGCTAAAAAATCACTGAGGGAATAGGTCACTCAAGCAGGAGAAGAGTTCACCAAGAGCTACCCTTTTGAAGTGAAGAGAAGAAGGTTCAAACTTTCATTATGTCCTCAAGATGCATTAACCCAATCCACCCAAGGGGAAGTCATCAAAGCTGCTAAGCAAGAAGGAAAAGCGCACGAAAAGCAGTCTATCCTTGATCCCCTTCTGAAGGCTATAGAAAGGGTTGAACTTTATAGTAGTGTCGATGTTAAAAATCTCAGCTTCGTACTGGATTTTGTCTTTATGCTAAAATTCAAAATGCCTAACTTTGAAAAGTATAAGGGCACTACATCTCCTTTGGCCACATTAAGATGTTCATTTGCAAAATGGAAGGATATGCACAAAATGACAAGCTTTTTATCCATCACTTCTAGGAAATGTTGTTCGAATCAGCACCCTGATGGTATAATGACCTAAACCGTATCCAAATCCAATGTTGGACCGATTTGGGAAATGCATTTTTGCAATAATATAAACACATGGCAAAATAGGTACCAAATAGGTTGACTCTACAGAATATGGAGAAAAATGCTATTGAATCTTTCAAAGAATATGCATAAAGATTAAGAGATATCGCTTCTCAAGTTCAACCCCTATTAATCAAGAAAGAAATAACCATTGTTTTTGAGCACTCTATGCCCTCCTCATTATGATAAATTGGTAAGGAATGCAACTAAGACCTTTTCCGACCTTATTATATCAAAGGAAATGATTGAAACAACAATAAAGGCCGAAAAAGTACAATTAATGAATTTTTCACTATGAAGAAGGCTAGATTTGGTAAAAATAAGGAAAAAAACCCCATTCGTTAATTAGGCTAGTCAATCGTACTATCAAGTACCTTGCCCTTATTACTAAAACCAAAGGTAGCAAGCCCATAATGCATATTCTTTAATACAACTTGAACACTTGCTCTACCAACTCTATAAATCGGTATTCCAAAACCTCTTTAGAATTAACCCAGACCCAATACTAATCAACTAGCTTAAGAAGCTAATCAACCCATGCCTTGTTACAAGCCTCTTCTTTGCTCTTATAAAGAGATATTTGATAAGCTTCTAAAGGCTCGATTGATAGTCCCCTTTTTTACCAAACCATATAAAAGTTATTTTCTAGTTGACGTGACTTGAATGTACACTATGAATATGATAAGTAGCAGGTCATTCAATTGAAAATTATCTAGCCTTTAAGAAAATGGTTTAGAGCCTTCTCAAAGTAAGTCTTTTTTGATTTAATAGTGCCCCGGTTCTAATGTTATAGCAAAATCCTTTACCTAATCATCCTAACATAGAATTAACGCTTTGATCACTAAAATAGAGCGATCAGTGAAGACGAATGTCTGAGAAGTCAAAAACTTAATGGAAAAAGTATGGACAATTGTGACTGAAGGTAAAATCCTTGGTCAGAATTGTAGAAGCACCAGGAGCCAATCTAATATTGGAGCTAACTTTTGCAAGTTTTACATAACTTTAGAACACACATTACAAGATTGTTTGAAATTTTTAGCCATGATCCAAAGGATGATGGATAATGGCATAGTTGAATTTTATGAGGGACTTGGTCAAGAAAAGTCAAGTAACATGATCTATAAAGGGTTGTCATAATCGCCTTATGGTGTCACTCACCTTTTCATTATCTACTGCAATTAGCCAAAGGCTTCTCCTCCTAAAATTGAAAGTGCTCATAGACTCATCATCAAAGTGCCCATGCCCTTTCCATACAAGTATAATAAACAAGTGCTATGAAAGTATGATGGTGGAGTAATAACCCTAGAAGCTATAACAAGCCAACTAGCCACAGTTGACATAACCGAGGTTAGTCATGTAACACAAAGTGGTCAGCATATGGCCTTGAAATTGTTGAAGCTAGTGCCAAAGAATCAAAGGGACAAACATCAAGAAAAGCCATAATTACTTAACATGTTCCAATAGAAGTTCAAAAACTGATGAAAAAAAGAAAGTTGTTAATTTTTTAAATTTGTAAACATAGTGAATATAGCATTATGGAAAAGTTGAAACATTAACCAGCAAAAGTCTTTCTACTAGCTCTATGCTTAGTTTAGAATTGTATTGAAATGCTCTGTTAAAAGTGCTCAATAAGGCATTCGTTTCTCAAGTTATATCCATAAACTTGATCACTAGGTAGACCATATTGTTTCTAGCAATTTCATTTTGCTCAGCAACGATGAAATACCTCTAGGAGGGACCATTTCCATAAAAACCCTTCATATAACAACAAATTGTAATGGCATTATTGATAATGGATTAGCTCTTAACATGATGCCATTAATCATTTTATCCCACTTGCTAGTTGATGCTAGCCAAATTAAACATAACTAGACGATTGTCAAAGCATTTAATAAAACAAAAAAGGACTATTTTAATTACTTTAAACATCGGTTCATGCCTATTCAAAGTAGAGTTTCATGTCATGCATATTGTCCTAGCATATAATTGTTTATTAGGACAGTCATGGATCC
Source organism: Adansonia grandidieri (assembly GCA_038382065.1). Lineage (NCBI taxonomy): Eukaryota > Viridiplantae > Streptophyta > Magnoliopsida > Malvales > Malvaceae > Adansonia > Adansonia grandidieri. The sequence continues at coordinate 15,711 of JBBYHK010063934.1, read as the reverse complement.
ACTATGCTAGCATTGTACCATTATCACTTCATCAAAAAGTCAAATTTATAATTGATGAAAAAGTGGTCAACAAATCGGGGGAAGAGGATATTGTAGCCATGACTTTTACTGGAGCCCCTTATGTTGAGGTAGAGATACCAAAGCCAAAAAGTGTTCTTTTAGAGCCTTTGAAATTGTTAATGCCACCTTTGTTGCGTAGGGTTTTTTTAATCCCAAAGTCGAGGCTCTTAAGAGCACCCACATGGTTCTTAAGCTCACAATCGAAAAAGGCACCTAAACTAGAAAAAGCCTTGGAAAATATCAATAAGGGATAAATCGGTCCATCTACATGGTTGGCAAAAAAGATAAAACTTGGACTAGGCTTTAAACCAGAATGGAGATAAAAGAAGATATTTAAGAATAGAACTCGAAGAAAAAAGCTAACCAAAGACATCGAGCAAGAGTTGAGCTAAAAGTTAGGCCTTTACACCTTTTTGAATGAAATCTTCTACTATAGAGGGGTTATCAATCCAGAATCTAAAAGAAAAGAAATGAAAGATGTCATATTGGTGATCAATAAGGTCTTTAAGAAGTGTCAGGTGGCCACCATTGGGGAAGATGATAAGAAGCTGGATGATGCCATGAAATCTACCCCCGTCCTCCTGGATATGTCTAAAGGAATTAAACTATTATTGAAAAAAACTATAGTTTTAAGACCAATTCTAGAGTAATTCCAGGAATTCACCTTGACATCTAAGGATACTTTTTGTAAAAAACTTAAAATTTATATCATTATTTTCAGAAATAAAATGCATATAACCTTTATGTATATATTCAACTTTTATTTTACCCATATTCTTTTTTTTACATTCATATACATATACATGAATCACCCCATAATTTTGTTTGCTTATTCTTGTTTTCATTTTACTTTTACAGATCTCCTAATTGAAAAAAAATGGATGATCTCATTTAGGAATCAAAGGTTAACTTTGAATGAGCTGTTTGCTTGAAAAGGTTGATTTTGAAGAAGATGTCGATGATTATACTTTGCCTCTTGATTTGCTGAAAATATTTGAGTAGGAGAATGAATGAATAATGCCTCATGAGTAGCCCACATAGGTGATAAATTTAGGGGATAATGAGGATGATAGAAAGGATATCAGAGTAAAAACCACTCTTATGCCTATTACCAGAAAAAAATTAATAAGTTCCTTTAGGAGTTTCGGGATATCTTTGCATGGTCTTACCAAGACATACCGAGCCTAGATACAAAAATCATGGTTCATAAATTGCCTCCCAAACCAAAAAGCAAATCAATTTAGCAAAAGAGGGATAAATCTTTTTAGATGATTTGTGAGGAGGAAGATCAAAGATAGGTGCAACCTTCATTTCATCAGAAGAAAAGGGAATGTTACAACATGTTCTAAAAATACCTTTTACTCTAAGTATAGAAGTAGGCTTATCTTGACCATAGCATTTTCTAAAAAAGGCCTTCACCTCTAAGAAAAGACGTAAGCTTCCTTTCACTAAAGAAAAAGGAACATTAACAACTTTTCCAAAAAACACCTTTAACTTTTCTTGCAATGAAAAAGTGATATCCCTAACATTTTTTGATGATACCTTCAACTCCAAACAAAGGCTTGCTTCATCATAAGAAAGGACACATATGTTACATTTTCTGAAAATACCTTCAATTTCAAAATAGGTTGGATTAGAGATTATCCATAGTGGATAATAACAAAATTCATTAGAAATCATGAAAGCTCATCATATGCGTTATGCACGCATTGCATTCAATAATTTATAGATTAAAAATTGATCATGATATTGGAAAAGCTATGTAATATGTTGACTTCCTCAAAATTGAAAGGTAAGTCTCGCACCCTTTCAAGCGTATCAAATATTAGACTTTTTCTACACCCAAATTTGACTCATATGGTTTTGTCCCAGTCAACCTTTTGCAAACTTAGGTTTTACCTTAGTCACTTCAAAGTTGACTCATAGGATTTTGATTGATTCATCCTGGTCAACCCATTTCAGTCTTAGATATTGCCCTGGTCACCCTAAGTTAACTCGTATGGTTTTATCTTGGTCAACTCATTTCAGATTTAGGTTCTGTCATAGTCACCCTAAGTTGGCTCGTATGGTTTCATTTAGGTTAAGCCATTTCAGACTTAAGTATCACCTTTGTCACCCTAAATTGACTCTTATGGTTTCACCTCGATTAACTCATTTCAAACTTAGGTTCTGCCCTAGTCACCCTAAGTTGATTTGTATAGTTTCATCTTGATCAACTCATTTTAGACTTAGGTATCACCCTAGTCACCCCAAGTTGACTGGTATGGTTTCATCTCGATTAACTCAATTCAAACTTTACTTCTGTCTTAGTCACCTTAAGTTGACTCATATAGTTTTGTCTCAATCAATTCATTTTAGACTTTGGTTCTGCCCTTATCACTCGAAGTTAATTTATATAGTTTTATCTCGGTCATCTCATTTTAGACTTAGTTATTGCTTAGTCACCTCAAGTTGACTTGTATGGTTTCGTCTTGGTTAACTCATTTTAGACTTAGGTTTTGCCCTAGTCAACCCAAGTTGACTCATATGGTTTTATCTCGACCAACCTATTTTGGACTTAAGTTTTACCCTGGTCACACAAGTTAACTCGTATGGTTTCATCCCAGTTAACCCTCTTCAGACTTAGGTTTTATACTGGTTATCCCAAGTTGACTCGTATGGTTTTATCCTGGTTAACCTTTATCTAACTTAGGTTCCGCCATGGTCACTCAAGTTAACTTATATGGTTTTGTCTCGGTCAACCCTTTTTAGACGTAGGTTTCACCTTGGTCAATCCTTTCAGACCTAGGTTTTACCATAGTGAACTCCATATTTTAACCTAGGTTTCATCCTTGGTTGTTTTGTTATTGATGTAAAGTTTTTCTTAGTTTAGTTTGTTTTATAGCCCAAATAAAACCATGTCTATTTAGTCTTTCCCTATTTCTTGATGCTCAGTAGTAGCCGGCAACTATAGACACCTAATTTCGTTCGAGCCTCTTTTTCTAATAGTCTTAAGTTTCTAAGATTGAAAAATTAGCGGCCAACCTGGTTGAGGGCAACCTCCTCTAGGTGGACTAGACATTTTCAAGACCTTTTCAATCATACCTAAATGGCCACATATGCACGTCACAAAAAAAGTTCCATTTTGAGGGCTGATCTCAGATAAAAAGGATGAATATTTAAGAGAAAAATTTGTTTTTAAATCTTTTCTTGAAAAATTTTGAAAAATATCTCTACGGACAATATCATAGTTAATTTTCCATTTTTAAGAATTTTTTAAGATTTTTGGGTAAAATTTAAAGAGTTAACTATCATATATTTTTACAGATATACTTGTGTAGTATTTGTGCGATACACATTCCAAAGATTTTGAAATATTCAAGGAAACATCCGTATTGGCATTTAATGCCATGAGATGTCAAATTATCAATTTTATCAATTAATTTTGAATTTTCATTATACCGCAAGTTTCTCTTCATGAATATTTTCCAGTAAAACTTACTCTGGAATCCAAGTTTTTGCTTTTATTATTTTTACCAATTAATGTTTTGAATAAGGTATTAAGGTCATCCTATTTTTTTTTTTTAAGCTGGATGTATGTTTGGAATTTTTCCCATTGCCAGCATATTAAGTTTTCTACTTCGTAAATTTTTTTATAGAATTTTTTTTTGAGTTTATAATTTTTAAAATTCTTTAAATAACTTCATAAAATTTACATTTATTTAGTTTTAAAATTTTCAATTTACTTTATGAGTTTTTATTTTTTTTCAAATAACATTTTTCTTCCATAAAGGTCTCTCTCATAAAATTTTATGAGTTTAGAATCTTTAATTGTCTTTTTTTTTTTTTTACTCATAAAACTTCTTGAAATTTTCTATTATAATTCAAGACTTGGAATTTTTATGGAAAAATTTTTGTTATTTTATTATTTTTGGGCCAAATTTTATTAATGGGCTAAAAACTGATAAATTTTGTTAATGGGCCTATTAAGGCCATTTATTTCTTAATAAGCCCAGTAAAATTTTCAAGCCCATTTTTTTTTTATTTTTCAACAAACATTTTGTATAAGCCCAACAAAGCCCAATTTAGTTCATCCCAACAAGGCCATTTCATTTCCAACAAGACCTAATTAGGCCCATTTTGATTTTTAATAAGGCCCAATATGTTTTTCTTTTTTCAAAATTTTTGTTATTTCATTTAGATCCAAAATTTTCATATGAAGATTTCATCGGGCCATTTAAGTGTTTAAATTTGTAAATAAAAATTGTTTATCTATAGCCTTTTATTTCTTGCAATTTAGTCCTTCCACTTTAATTTTCTATTATTTTTCATAAATTTGAATTATAATTTTAGACACCTTGTTTTGTCTGGGTCAACATTCGAAGTATTAGAAGTCATCTTCCAAGGTACCATTGAGGTCATTCGTACAAGCTCGTGTCTAATCTCCATCATTCTTAACTAATGTAAGGTCGTAAATTATTTAATTTAAGACCAAGCATTACAAAGAAAATATACATTAGATAAAATAGAGCCCACGTGCATATTTAATTATTTTGTTTGGGCCTATTTTATTTAATTATATTGAGTCATAAATTATTTAATTTAAGACCAAGCATTATTAAAAATATACATTAGATAAAACAAAGCCCACATTCACATTTAACTATTTTATTTGGGCCTATTTTATTTAATTATATTGGATCATAAACTATTTAATTTAGGACCAAGCCTTATAAAAGAATGTAAATTAGATAAAATAGAGCTCACATGCATATTTAATTATTTCATTTGGACCTATTATATTTAAAATATTTTAAAATTCTTGATGGGCATTATTAAAATTATTTTGATTCAATATGTCCATTAATTGAATTAATTTTGGGCCTATATTAATGATCTTTTTAAGGACCCAATTAGCATCATGGTGGGGTATTTCAAGGCAAAAATTGATATTTAAGGGGCATTTTGCAACTTTGGCAGTTAGTTGATACTCAAATATTAATACTTTGACCAATTAAAAATTGAAAGCACAGTCTAATGCACCATGACTCATCATTTTTGACAAACAAAAAACAAAAATAACTTTTTGCCCTAAAATGGTGTTGGCCAAATTGGCTCCTACAAAAAGTTAGCTTTCATCAAAATGAAAAAGCTCTCTAATTTTCCCTCATTAGCAACCAACACTAAAAAAATTCAGTAAACAAAACTTCATAGCAGCTAAAAAAAAAGTCAAGAGCAAGCAAAGGCAAGCATGAAGGCAAGACATTGACAAGGAGATTAAATAAGCTTTAAAGTTTATCTTGTGGCATATTTCCTTCACCGTTTTTCACATCTTTTTCTTTCTTATTTTGTTTTTCATGCCATTTTAGCAAGCCCTTTGAATGATAACCATCAACCTTGTAGGATTCATGCATTTCTTTAAGCTTGTTTGATGTGGTTGTATGTTTAATGAGCTATTGTGATATTTTGGTAGCTAAAAAAACCATGTTTCTTGCTCTGTTTCCATTTGAGAAACTTGTATTTTAGTCTTGATAGTTTTGCTTCATCTCAATACTTTATTTGTGATGCTAGATATCTATTGTTACATGACCAAATATTGTTTACGTCATAATTTGTGTTTTGGTCACCTATTGCTTTTTAAAATGTCATATTGTTTGCGTCTAACTATGCCTTGAGTGTTTGATATCATGCTTACTTACTTAGTCTGTAACATATTTGTAATAATGTTTGTTCCATGTGGGCTAAAATCTGATTTTGTAAAACAACCCTAAGTTAAATCTATCTTAACCTTAATCAGTGGGGTTTAGCATGGATTTAATATATTGGTTCTCCAATCTTGAGAATATATGAAGTATAAAGGTTTGGGATCATGGTCTCATTGGGCTAAATAAATTCTATTTTTAATCAAAAATTAAAATTATTTTCGAGTGTGTAATTTGAGCTTTGTTTCAAGCCTATCATCACTATTGGTGTGGATAGCAAACGTTTCGCCAACCTACTCTATGTGAGCTGGATTGGTCCATTACTTCATGCCATGAACCTCAATGATTGGACATTCGCATGTCTGATACTCTAACATGTGACAATAAAAACCTTTGCTTGAAAAAATTATTTTTGGACTCCAAACAAATTTTTTGGAATTTTTTAGCATTTTTCTTGCAAAAGGCTTCAAATTATCTTTACAAAAGTACCTCGTTTGCCTCTAGATCATTCCAGATGTGGAAGTTATGATTTTTTAAACTTTTACTATTTAGATCCCTTAAAATCAGCAATCCACATTCTGTTTGGGTAATTTTGAGCCAGCAAATGATTTTTCTAGACTTGCTAAATATTTTTCCAAAAAAAAGGTTATAAAATTCCTTTTTTAGAAAGGTATCATTTGCGGTTTAATAATTCTGAATGAGTTCAAGATGATTTTTCAAAGTTTATTGCTCCATTTTCTCTGTATTTGATGTCAGTGCTAACTCAAACTCAATTTCAAAAATTAATTTGAAATATTTTTATGCTAATCCTTGTTGAGCTGCCTTTCTAAGGTACCTCTTTCACCACTAGAAACCATCGGGCCAAGCCTAAATAAATTTGAGAAGGTAGGTAGCATGATGTCTCCCGTTTTACTAAACTCGGGAAAATTATTTAGATTTTCTCGAACCAACAATTACAGTCATTTGAATGACTCGAAAAACTTTCACCATGGAGTTATGACTCATGACATAGGTCCCTTTAGGCTCAGATCAAAACTCAAAATGGTTTTCAAACTTAATTTCCATTTCCTATTTAAAATATCTTTAGATTTAAATTTTATTTTCTTCAAAAATCTCAAAAATTTTCATTTTCAAAAATCACTTAAATTATTTCTTTTCAAGGGGATACTCGAACCCTACTTTTTCGAGAGGATTTTCCAATCCTGTTTTCTCCAAAGGGATATTCTAACCCTACTTTTTAAAAATACATCAAAATTTAAGTTTTCTCTTCTCTAGGCTTCCCCAAACCTTTTATCAACCTTTTTATGAATAAAACAGCATTCAAATCCAAACATGTCTCAAAATTGTCAGTTCGGTTATTCTTCAATAACTGAGATTAATTACCATATACATGCCAATCATCCCTCATTTTTGTTTCCCTATGTTTATCTTTAATGCAATTTTTATTATCATATTCTTTTATGTTCTACTAATTTGTTTCTTTTCTTGATGATGACTTGCATTCATGTCTTCAAAACTTGAATTTCATTAAACTCGAGGCAATATTCTACGTCAGCATCCCTCCAGTGCTTGACATAAGGTATCTTTTTTTAAATGAATATAAACCTCACTTTATCGAATCCTCTAAATTTCTCCTCTTTTCTAGGCTGCATAGAAAGATGTTAATTAAAATTTTATATAAAAAAAAACCTTGATCCAATATTAAAATTTTTTATTCGTTAGTAGGGGTTTAAACATAAATAATGATTACATAAATACTGAGAAAAATCGAGACTTGATAATTTATAGCTAGATGATACCAATTTTGGGCATTGTGGAGCTGTTATTCATTCCCCATTTATAATCAACTCCTAAACACTTAAAAACAAACTCTGGTATATGCAATTCGTAAAACCAGTGTTGCAAGTTTTGTAACTCAAAATCATCGGTTTTAATAGGTATCCGATCATACCTAGCCCAAGATGGTCGGTGGCAACTCCAAGTCATTGCCATTTCATAATGGCCATCCATGTCCGGTTTCACCTTATCATACCTAAATCAAATCCTTATCAAGGGATGATCCAGAGGCAAGCCCATTCTCTTTTTCATTTTTAAGTCATAGTATGCTACGTGAAAAGGGTGGCAAGTCGTGACAATAATTTTATTTATTCATATATTTTCATAAATTTATGAATATTTATATATAATTTCAGAATTTAGTTGTTCAATTATATGAGAATTAATTTAATTAGGATTAAATTTTATCATAAAGCTTGATATTATCAAAATCATCATTAAACCTAAGCCTTAAGCCATATGAATCATACATTTAACTTTTGACTAAGTGTATAAAAAGATAAAATTAATTAAATGGTCATATCATATAAAAAATTTAAAAAGATTAATAAATAAAATAAATAATGATGAAAAAAGCTAGACAAATTTGGCTAAGGGCATTTTGCTTCAGCCCTCTATAAGTAAGGGAAGGTTGTTTCAAAACAAAAGGGAATGCTTCCAAGCAAGAAAAACACTAAAAACATTATAAATTTTCTAAGTTATTAAGCTTTTAAGGTAGCTTCCCTTGTAAAATCTTTAGTTTTTTTCATTTCATTCATTTTTCTTCTTTTCAATGAGCCAAAATCATGCTTAAGCTCATTAATTTTAATCCTTATTGAAAGGCTAAGCTTGATGGCTATGAACTATTTTCTTTAATTTGTTTGTTATGTTTGATTTTTCTTAACAATAGCTTAATTTTTCTCATGAAATTTGTTTTTGTTGATATTACGTTGATTTTTGTTATATGATGTTTAATTTGTCATATACATATATATATATATACATATATATATGTTCACATGGATACTATTTTCCTTGGTATTTTCTTGTTAATATGTTGGAAAACATGTTTGTATGTTTTTTTTTTTTTTTTTATGATTTCTTATATGGTGGTGTTGATTGGTGCTTGATAAAGCTAGGATATATGATTATTGAGTTGGAAGATTTTTGTTTGATGTGTTATTTGATGTTGGCCAAAGCTTATAGGGCCTTTGAAATTAATTTTTATTTGTTATTTTTTGATATTTTGAATTATTTTGTGAATTTTGGAAGATGTAGGGACTGAAAAATAATTTACCCTAAAATTTCAATGGAAAGGCATTTCCTATGTTGGCCCTTATATGTATGTGCTTATGATGTTTTTTTATTTTTTGTGGCTATGTTATAAATTAAAACGTTTAGCAACTATTTTGTAAAAATGATAAATTTTGTTTCATGGCCTTTCGTACTTGGCCAAGAGGTTTATATACTTTTAGGATTGTGTTTTATGTGTTTTTAATGTGTTGAAATACATATTATACATGTTTAGCCTTTTAGGGATATTTTTGCAATTTTAACAATTTGTGGACTTGCTTGCAAATAATTAAAAAAATTGGTCCAAGGCCAAAGGTGCTTGGACTAATTGTTCTCATGACTTTTGGTGTTATTTCCATGACTTTTATGATGTGTTTGTTGATAAATTATGAGTTTATTTCATATGGGGACTAAATTGCAAAGTTTGAAAAGTTTAGAGTTCATGAGGTAAAGCTTAGCATTTTAGGGTCAAAAAAGTCATTCCTTATGTCAAATTACTCATTGAGGTTATTATAATCATTTTGTAGTGTTTCTAGCTTTTCTCTGATTTTTCGTTGGTGTGTAAAAAGTGTTAAATCCTTTCATATTCTTTCATTTTTTTTATTGGGGTATGAAATATAATTTTTTGAAAAGTTTAAGGGCTTAATTGTAATTTTTGCATTTAAGTCACCTTTAATATGCTTATTACCCATTTAGGGTAAAATTGTCATTTTTTATCATTTCTAGGTCCTTTAAGGTTACCAAGGTGCTTTCAAAATGAAGGTAGTCTCTAAGTTTATTTTAGTAATTTTTTTTAAAATCGAGTCCTATGTAATCACCCAAACTCTTTCATGACAAAGGTGTGTACTAGAGCTAGGTTCATCTTTCATGATTATTTTTGGGTCCTTTAAGATTCCCAAGATACTTTCACGTCGAAGATATACCAATAGGGTATTTTGGTAATTTTACATTAAAACTAAGTCCTTAGAGTTACTAAGATACTTATTGAAAGTACTCTAAAGGACAGTCTGGTCTTATTGACCATATTTAAGTCCTTTAAGTCTAGTTTCGTATGTATAGTCGAAGCCGAGTCTTAGGACAAATATTTATATCTTTAATAAAATAAAAAATTTCTATAAATTAAGGCAAAGTCTCTAAGTTAAAGCAGTACATGGAATTTCTCACAGAATATGAGAAGGATTCCATGGATTATTTTAATAATGAGTTATCTTTTTCAAAAAGAAAATCAGGATTTTCAATTTTCATAAAATAAAACTTTTCGTATTCCTTTGGCTCTCCAGTGGAGTATAGAAGATATTTTTATTTTTAAAACCTTTCATATTTCTTCAGCTCTCCAATGGATGCGAAAGAGAATGATAAAACCTTTTGCATTCTTACAGCTCTCCAATGGGTTACAAAAGATATTTTGATTTCTTAAGGCCTTTCATATTCCACCAGTTCCCTAGTAGGGTGCAAAAAAGAATGATAAAACCTTTCGTATTCCTTTGGTTCTCCGGTGGGGTACGAAAGATAGTTTGACTTTCAAAAACATTAAAAACCTAATTTTCTTATTCGGAATAATAAATTTGTTTCATAAAATTTTATTTTGATATATAGTAATTATAATTAAATATGAAATATTAAGATCAAATAAAAATCAAAATTTTAGTTAACACAAGATTACCAAGCGTCATGAGAGAAATCGATCTTTACTAGTGATTGTAATATACTCCAAGACCCTTTCATATGATCTTTGGTATAAGGGTAGACCTGGGAGTTGATTTTATAGGGTTTCGTAACCCTCAAAATATGGACTTAGACAAGTGACCAATCTAACCGAACCAAACATAGGTTTGTGGCAACTCCAAAAATAAATAGTCAATTTGCAATGATAATTTAGAGTTAAGCCGAGTGAGTAATTCATCTCGATAATTTAATCCTTAATAATAATAATAATAATAATAATAATAATAATAATCATATGGCTCCTAAAAATAAAGAAATGATGATATATAAATATATATGTATAGGAACAAGAGGTTACATCCACCTTTTAAGTCGAGTTAGTCAAAATTCGCATCTGAGCCATATTGCGACAATGAGCTGCTTCGTAAATAGTTCATTAGTGTCGATCTAAACTTTCCCCATATTTGGGGTTTTTTTTTTAAAAAAAAATTAATCATATTTTTTCCCTTTACCTTCAAAGCTTCAATGTTGGAATGAAAAGGTCTTTGTCTCTAGTAGCGGTAGTTTTGTTTATTTTTGTTATTTATTTACTGTTATTTAAATAATTTTATAAGTACTTATACATATTATTTTAAATAAATAATTTATATATTCAATTAATAATTATTATTTTTTTATTTTAAAATATATAAATACATAAATATATTATTTAGTTTAATTTTTAATAATTTATTAACTTTTCATATATGTTATAAATTTTATTATATATATGTTTAATATAAAAGTTTTAATAGTTGTTTTCTTTTTTAATCTAATTTACCTCACCAATACAATTATTTTTACATCTAAACAGATATAAAAATTAATCTTATGACTTCTTCTATTATAAACTATACCGAAACTAATATTGTCGTTTGCTCAAATAATATACTTGGGCCGGTTGTCGTTACGTTGGGTTTTTGGGGCTCAGTCGTTTGGCCCATGCAATGTCACATATAATTTGAAGGTTTCAACAGGAAGGGTGGGTGGGGTAGGACCCAGTGATAAACCTCCGCCAAACTTTTTGGGTTCAAACAAGTGGATGATTGAGTATAGACTCTACATTTCCCTGCGGCCAGCCTGCCCTCCTGGATCCACCAACAAGCAGCAGCAGATGACAAAGCATCTTTCTAAAATCTCAGTATCTTGAAAAATCTTTCAGGACAAAAGTTCAAATTTATTGAAAAAATAATTGAATAAAAATTTTCTAACGTCAAATTATCTAAATAAAAAAAATTATAGACGACTATCTTGAAGGCAGTTTTCACGATTATTACACATACTAGTATTTTCTTTCAATGTACTGAAAATAAAAATGAAGAGTTGTCAATTTTGCATTTAATACAATGTTTGTTGCCATAAATATGATTATTATTAGGTATACTGTTTTAATGGATTAGACTTTTATTTATTTTTTTATTTATTTTTTTCAACGTATTTATCAACACCATTCACATCTATATGATCTACTTGAGAATTGTCAAAGGCAAATTTATGGAGGGTGATTAAAATTGTATTAGATAGTAATGAATGAAAAAATAATAAAAGGAAGTTCAACGCGTTTTAACTCGAGGTTAAAATTTTACCTCACATATCATTTATTCTTTTGTTTATATATATATATATATATACACTAGCGACATGTGATATTTTTTTAACTCTACTTGTGTAGTTAAAAATTTTTATTATCAGTGTACTTAATAATAATTTATATAAATCATATATTACGTAGCCTTAAAAAAATCTCTTAAGATCATTTGCCATCAAAGTCTAATAAAAGTAATTAAAATCTAAAACAATTTAAATCTGAAAGAATTTGAACTCATGATAATTAGATTTTGGGGAAAATATATTTACCTATGGAGGTTTGATTGAAAATACATTTATCCCCGTCAGTTTGAAAAACGCCCATTCATCCACCTAAGGTTTGGCAAACTACACCAACTCTTAAGCTATAATTTCTAGATTAATTTCAAATAAAAAGACATATATACCCTTTGTTAATTATTAATTATTTATTTATTTTTGTCTTTTATTCTCATCCCTCTTTTACTCAATATTTTAAGTAAAAAATTATCATTAATTACTATCAAATTAAATTATAATTATATTATATGCATTTTAAATATTTTAAACTTACGGCAATCTTAGTTGGTTGAGTGCTCATTAGCATCGAGGTCTATGACATGCCCTAGCCCTAGGCTGGGATAGCCTATCCTCGCTTTGACTTTTTTGTACCAAAAAAAATTTTTAAACTTATTTTTTTTCAATTATATATATTAACTTTGATATTAGCATGTCATGTTATTTTTATTTAAAAATAAATCAATTGTTATTATTTTAAAAACTTTAATGATAAAGGAATTGATTAAAACAAAAAAAAATAAAAAAAATAGACAGAAAAATGATTGTATTTTTAATATGTAAAGTAAAATTTGAATAAATATTATTTTGATTAACATAGTGCTAAAATAGTTATTTTTTTAAGAGATAAAATATGATTTTCAAAGTAATAGGATAAGTTTATTTTCAATAAAATCTCATGAAAGATAATTATATACTTTTTTATTCTTGTTTTCCCTTCTTTATTATTTTTTCTTTAACCAATTTAATTATCACTAAAATTTTTTTAATAATGGTAATTAACTAATTTAAATAAAAATATTTTAATAAATTCATTTTGATTTTAATATATAATTGAATTAAAGATAAGTTTAAATATTTAACTTGCATTTGAATCAAAATAAAACTTTACTTAGAATTTAATTAAATAGTAATTAATTAAGACTCATTATTTTGTAGTTAAAAAAATTAGTAAGAAAAAAACAAAAAAAATAATTAAAAAAGGGCATATATCTTTTCATTTAAATTAACATAAAAATAATACCTTAGTGGGTTTAATTGTATATATATATTTTTTTTGGCCAAGCCCCCGGGGTAAGCGATGTTTTTCAAATTGAAGAAGGTAAGTGCAATTCTATAAAGCAAGTGTAAGTGTTTTTTACCCTAAAATTTGAAATGTCCCGATTGAATATGAAATTCAAAATTTAATCTGAAAATATTTGAGCTCTATTCTGTTTCAGTTTGATTAAATTTGAAATGATAATATCTAAAACAATCAAAGTTCCAAATAATTCAAACTTAAAAAAAAAAAAAAAAACTCATAATAATTTGAATCCAAACAATTAAAATCTAAAATAATATGAACTTGAAATTAAATAAATCTTAAAATATTCAAACTTAAACTCGAAATAAAGACTCAAATATCCTCATCTAATCTCCCACACTTTTTGGTTTATCACATCGTTGTTGAATACGAAAATTCAATGGTATAAATAAATTTTGGTCCTCTTATTTTTGGGTATAATTGAAAATGCATCGAAATTGCAGTGCGAATGCGAACCTTGCTGGACTTTGCTTACGTACTGCCGCATGCATGGTGGTCCCATGGCTCATCAATCACGCCGCGATTTGCGAATTTCTGAGGAGCTCACCCCAACAACTAAAATTAACATAGTTATTCATTTATTTCATAATTAAAATACAAATTAATTTCAATTTTGTTAAATTGCTTCCCCCCCCACCCATAATGAATTACATTTTAAGAACTCTGCAATTATCTAAATACCCTTAACGAAAAATCTCAATTCCCTCAAAATCCCAACCTACACTAATTCCTTATTAAAAATATTTTATATTAAATACAAATTACTATTTAAAAATAAAAATTAAATATATATTTTATATTAAATCTCATATTATTATTTAAAAATAATAAAAAATTATATATTTTATATAAAATCTTAAATTACTATTTAAAAATAATAAAAATTAAAAAATATTTTATATTAAATCTCAAATGACTATTTAAAAAGTAATACAAATTAAAAACTATTTTATATTAAATCCAAAATTATTTTTTAAAATAATAAAAAATTAAAATATTTATATTAAATCCTAAATTACTATTTAAAAATAATAAAAAATAAAAATATTTTATATTAAATTTTGAATCACTATTTAGAAAATAAAAACATATTTTATACTAAATTTTAAATTGCTAGTTGCAAAATAATAAAAATAAAATATTTTATATTAAATCTCGAATTACATTTTAAAAGATAATAGAAAATTAAAAAATATTTTAAGGTAAATCCTAAATTACTATTTAAAAATAATAAAAATAAAATATATTTTATGTATGCATTGAGTTTAATTTAATTTAATAAAAAATTACTCTATTTCGTGAGTGTTGGAACTATATATGCTAAAAAGGTATGTAAAGGGGTTAGTTCCCTTATAGGGTTGGTTATCTTTGTGAAGAGAGGTTGACTTAGATAAAGTCATATATATATATATTCAGTTATAGCCGTGTATATGTATATATATATATTCTCTTATTCAAAAGAACCAACCTTTCTATGAAAGGAACGGACTTTTAGGCCAAAAAAATACAAAAATTAAGAAAAATGACCAACACCTCAATGAAAAAACTGATTGCTTAGGCCAAAAATATCATTTTTACTATATGTACATATAGTTATGTACATATCATTTTTGCTATATGTACATATTGCTTTTACTAGATGTACATATTATCTTGTTCAAAGGAACCAACCTCTCTATAAAAGGAACCGATTCTTAGGCCAAAATATACATAAATGAAGAAAGAAAACTAATCTCTCAATGAAAGAAACTGATTTCTTAGGCCAAAACTATCATTTTTACTATATGCACATATCGGTTTTATTAAATTTATATATTGCTTTTACTGGATGTACATATTGACTTATTCAAAAGAACTGACTCTTTCATGAAAGGGATTGACACCTAAGTTAAAAAAAAAAAAAAAACAAAAAGCACAGAATAAGAAAAAGAACTGACCTTTCCACGAAAGGAACTGATTTCTTAGGCCAAATATATTATTTTTACTATATGTACTATTTGTATATATTATTTTTACTAAATGTACACATACTGTTTTTATTGAATGTACATATTATCTTATTCGAAGGACTCGACACCTATTCCAAAAATTGCACAAATTAAGAAAGAAAATTGACCACTCCATGAAAGGAACCGATTTCTTATACCAAAAATATCATTTTTACTATATATACAAAAATAGTTTGCATATGTACATATTAGTGGTGAACCA
>JBBYHK010063825.1:30693-46617 GCA_038382065.1 Adansonia grandidieri | reverse complement strand
CAAACTAATGAGGATGAAATGAGGCATTTTGCACATAAAAGGGGCATTAAGGCATCCAAATCTTAAACTACCACAACTAAATGCCACATTAATGCATGATAATTGGAAACATGGAAAGCTCACTACAATGATGATGGTGCTGAAAAAAAATAAAAATGATAAAGTGAGAAGCTATACTAATAAAACTTTAATTTTCAGCCAAACAGTTGGAACACAGAGATGGCTTGAATTTCTCTCTCTTTCTTGTTGTTAATAAGCAAGAAAAAGAGAGAAACAATGAGGTTTTGGTTCTGGTATGGATGAGGGTGATTTTTCAGAATGTGTAATGGTTGGGAAGTGAGCGTTTTTGGGCTATTTTTGGGTGCTTAGTAAAGAGCTATGGGATTTGTTTTTTTGATTTGTGAATGTGTTTTGGAAGTGAAAATGAGTTAGAATCTAACCTCTTTCAACTGAGATAGAAGTGGTCCATTTATACCAGCCTGTTAGAGCCAAATTGGAGGTGTTTTTAGCCATTTCTTAAGAGGGACAAAGTGATGTCAGCATGGTGGCTATAGGGTGGTTGTAGGGAGCAACTTGCTACCAATGTGATGGGTATAAGGTGGCTAGTTTAAATGCTGAAATGATTTTCCAGCAAATAGGGTGGCTGATGGTGATATTGGCTAACAAACTAGGGAGTAGGGTAATCATGTGATATTGACCCTTGTTGATCCAATTTAGACTTCAAAAAAATGTTTTGATTAATCCAAAAGTCCAAATTCATAACTTGATATGGGTTTTGATCTTTCTTGATGCAAAGAAATGAGTTAAAATCAAGTTTTGGATTAATAGTGGACGAATCAAAAATGCCTGGATAGTGAAAATAGCCTGCATGTATCAATACATTGCATAATGTATCGATATATTTGGTCCAAAAACCTTGATGGTATCGATACTATGAACCATTATATCTATACTATAAACCACTGTATCGATACAGGTTGATATGTATCGATACATTTCTTTACAGAATGCATGTTTTGGTCCTAGCATGGCCTAGTATCAATACATGAGGTCCTGTATCGATACGGAGGCTTATGTATCGATACATCTACATGTTGTATCGATACAAATGGGGACATTTCAAATTTTTTGCACTTTGGAGCATTGTATCGATACATGAGAACCATGTATTGATACATTCAAGTAAAATTATGAATTTTCTTATAACTTTTATCCCCAAATACCTTGAACTATGTCATTTGATGCCAAATCTTTGCATTTACCTTTAATATGATCCCTAGGCCTTCTTGACCTCCTCAAAATACTTTTTTGCCATCGCCCCTCTTATGTCCATGCTCCAGATTGCTAAAAATTAGCTCAGACAAAATAAGGTGTCCATAGTTGTATTACCTATAAAAGGTAAAATGGTCATTTTATACGATTATCGAGTCCTTGAAGGTATTGTAATGATTATATGTCAAAAGTACACCACAGTGGTATTTTGGTAATTGACCTTAAAATCGAGTCATCTATGATCATTGGGATACTTATATGTCGAAGGTGCATAATAGGGATAGTTTTATCATTTTATGAAGTTATCAAGTCTTTTAGGGTTATCGGGATACTTATATGTCAAAGGTAGACCTTAGGGATATTTTAGTAATTTACCTTAGAACCAATGCTATGCAATCATAGGATACTTCTATTTTGAATGTGTACAGTAGGAATAGGTTTATACTCTTAAGATAATATCGCGTCCTTTAAGGTTATTGGGATACTTTAATGTCAAAGGTATACCTTAAGGGCATTTTAGTAATTTTGCATTAAAATCGAGTCTTTTAAAATTACTAGGATACTTTCGCATTGAAGATACTATAAGGGACATTTTGGTTCTATCCACGATGTTCATCCTTTGAGTCTAGTTTCGTACGTGTAGTCGAAACTGAGTCTTAGGACAAATTTTATTATTTATTATAAAATCAAAATCTTTAGAAAATCAAGGCATTATCTCCGATGTTAAAGTAGTACATGGAATTTCTCCCAGCATATGAAAGAGGTTCTATAAATTATTTTAATAATGAGATATCCTTTTAAAAGAAAGAAAATCGAGATTTTCATGAATTTAAAAAAAAATAAAACCATTCATATTTCTCTGGTTCTTTAGTGTGGTCCAAAAAATGTTTTTCTTTTTATAACATTTTGTGTTCTTCTTGATTTCCAATGGGGTATGGTAGAGATAAGGATAAAACCTTTCATGTTCCTCCAACTCTCTGTGAGGTACGAAACAATCTTGATTTTCAAAAATTATTGAAAACCTGATTTTCTCATACGAAAAAAAAAATTGTTTCATAAAATTTTATTTTGATATACAAGAATTATAATTAAATATCGAATATTACAATCGAACAAAAATTAGATTTAAATTAACACATGATTAATAAGGTACCAATTACCGGGCATCATGAGAGGGATCGATCTTTATTCGTGATTGTAACTAACTCCAGGACCATTTCACGTGATCTTTAGTATTCACGTAGATGTCAAAATTTGTTTTTAAGGTTTTTGTAACCCTTAAAATACAAACTCTGATAGTTAACCAATCTCACCTAGCCAAAATAGATTGTTGGCGACTCCAAGATAATTGGTTATTTCCTAATGATTATTTAGGGTTAAGTTGAGTGAGCCATTCATCTTAACGGTTTGTCCCCAAACATGAAAAATAAGAAAAATAAGAAAAATAATAATGATATGGCCCCTAAAAGATAAAAAATGATGACATATAGATAAATATAAAGGAACAAGGGGTACATTCGACAGTTATGTTGCGCTGGTCAGGATTCGTATCAAGGCCATGTTGTAACAGCATGGCAACTACACTGGAGACAGGTTAAATAGTTAGGCTTAAAATTAATTATGTGTTAACTAAATTTTGATTAGTTCGGTTTCAACCAGTATGTAATTATAATTTATGGTATTTCCAAAACAAAATTTTTTTCTTTTTAATTTATATGGAAATTTCGATATACATATTGTTCATATTCTTTTCACTAAACCTTTTTGTTTCCTTTGCGACATTATTTTTATAGGGCAGTTAGGATAGAATTTTTATTATTTTTGAAAGAGTTGAGTCATAAAAGTTTTATTTGTTCCCCTACACACACCATGCGTAGGCATACTATTAGATTCTCCTCCAAGCATGGGAAGGGGGCATGTTTTACCCAATTTTTTAGGGAAATGAGGTAGCTCAGCCCTCTGGGGTGTTACTCTTTTTGGGCCAATGAAAAGCCTATCATTTGTAAATTCCTATGTCTACCTGAGGTGTTAGCGGGCATGCAAAATACTCTCACTCGAATTGAACCCTTTTCAACATAATCCCACGGTGGGCAAGGATTAGGGTACCTTATCAGTTCTTTCCAAACTTGGGGACTAAATCAAGAACATGTTTAGATGTTCAATCCGAGCTTCATATAATGAACCATAAAGGCCTTATACAGTTAGAGCTGTACCCGATTCTAGAGGTTACTAATTAGGTACACATGGGGGAACGCTTCTTACCTTTTTCTTTTTATTTTACATTTTGATAATGAAAATCATGTGATGGTAACCAAACATCATCGTTTATGGTAAAATTTTTGTTTTACCTTAAAAGGAGCCATCATTATTTCAATTCATATATCAAGTGATATGAGTGGACATCATCACTTATAATTACTTCTTTTTACTTTGCAAGCCATTATGCGGCCCTTAACTACATGGTCTAAACATTTAGGTCAGGCGATGATGTTAACACATCATTGCTAATGACAAGACCTTTACATTTTCCCCAACAAACATCGTAACACCTTAAAAGATCTGTTTGCTAGCAAAATTCTTTTCTTGCATAAATCTTAATTTCCTGCGCTAGCCTTTTACCTTTTTGTACATAAGGCAATAATGAACAAGCATTGTGCTACCCATAATAAGATTAATCTTTTTTCCCTTAAGACACCATAATGCCTTAACTTATTTTTGGAGCAATCTTTTTAACAATAAACCTTTCTGGTATATATTTGTTTCTCTTATTTTGTTACAAACTTTTCTTTGACATTACATTAATTTCATTCTTATATAGCAAAAAAAAAGATTTTTCTTAGATTTAAAAGTTCTATAAAAAAAAGTTTTCTTTCAAATCAGAAGTGTCGAGACAATCAAACATTATTGACCAGCGGAGATGAATTTTCAGCATTACTACAAAGAATAGAGTCAAATCATTATGAAATATAGGAAAGATTGATGAAACAACCAGAAGAGATGCAAGCAACCCTTATTTAAGGGAATCACCTTTATACTACTATCAGCTGATCTGAGGTAGAAAGGAAACCACTGGTGAAAATAATTACTATCGAAGGGAAAGAGTTTGAAAATGTAAATTCCTAAAATCAAGGGAATAACCCTAATACTATTGTCGACTTATCTGGGGCAAGAAAACAATCCATAGAAAAGCCCCTCTCCGTGAATTAACATCATTTTATAAATAATACATGTTAAGTGTTTTGATAAAATAAGAATGTTTCCCAAAAAACAAATATTTTTAAAAGCATGATAAAGAAAAGTCTCAAAAATACTAATGATGGATGTTGAAATGAGCTTGTACACTTGCATTCATTTCCTTGTGAATAAAACCATGATCATTTTAAAGACCCAATATTTTACGGAAGTAACTTTAAAGTTTCTAAATCATGATTTCCTTGCTAAAGAGTGAAACAAGAAAAATCGTCAGTATCACCAATAGGAATGATCAAATTTTGCAAGGAGAAAATCCATTTGAAGACATTTGAAAATCCTTAAGTACCTTAGGTTGTCAACCCTCAGTTGTATAGATCAACATCGAAAATTAAATTCATTACTTTTCCAACTTGACATTTTGATCCTGAATCTTTCATAGCTAATTCTGATACCTGTTAAAAAGCTACTAGTTAGGAGAATTAAAGGAAAACCAAATTGGATTGATTTTTAAAGAATTCAAGTTTCATATGACTTTATCCATTTGTGCCTACGAAAATGAGAGCATTTATCCTATCTCTTGTGAAATTTTTGGATCAACCATAATTTTTTAAGCTTTTCAACACATTTTGAGGAAAACTCAAACTATGATTTGGGAAATTTTCCAATAAAAGATTATTAGTCTTTAAGAGATTTGAATATCACGTGTTTTTAACTTAATACTTTTAAACAAAATACTTTTTAAAAAAAATTATTTTAAGAAACCTGAAAAGGTGTCAGGAAAAGAAATAAGGGTTTCTCAAATTTAAGGGCAACAAATCAAAATAAGACCTAACCCATGTGAAGGAATAGGTGAAATGAAAATTTGACATGGAGAGTTTAAAACTCATCAAGGTAAGATGGTAACAAAAGACCAAAAAAAGAGTGATCTTTCTTGGGGCATTGGAAGATCAATAGATTTCTACGTCATCCATAGCTTATGCTTTATTTGATACTTGATATTTACATCATTTCATGATCATCTGCATCATTTACGTGAGATGGCATTTTGCATCATTTCTTTGCACATACCTTTTCATTGATATTTGCATTTGCATGATTCCATGGGCGTTTCCATCATCCTCAACACTAGCAATCAATGCATTTTCATCATTTAATTTTGAAACCATGTCATCATTTTGTAATCATGCATTATCACACTTGCTTAAGTAATTATAATCGCATCAACCATTAATCATTCACAAAAAAATGTCAAAAGTCTTTGATGGTGATATTTGAAGCATTCACAAGTCTTTTATGGTCATATTCAAAGCATTCACAAGTCTTTGAAGGTGACATTCGAAGCATTCAAAAGTCTTCGATGGTGATATTTAAACCATTCACAATTCTTAAAGGGTGATATTTGAACCATTCAAAAATCTTCGATAATGATAATCAAAGCATTCACAAGTCTTTGATGTTGATATTCGAAGCATTCAAAAGTCTTCGATGGTGATATTTGAAAGAATTTTTAAAAATTTTTTGTTTCATGGTGAAATCTGAAGCATTCAAAAGGTTTTGGTTTCAAAAGAACTCTTTGGTGGTAAACTCTGAAGCATTTTAAAAAGTTTTTAAAATTTTTGGTGGCATATCCAATGCTTTTGGTGATAGCAACTAGAATAATTTTTAGAGACTCTGACATCATATCCCAAATGTACTAGTGATAGTTATTGAACTTGTTTTCTTTTTGCAAGTCAAAAGATATCCCTGAAAAGAGAAAAAGGCAAACTCCTTTAGAAGATTCCCTAAGAAAAAAATAAAAGATAGGCCGCAGGGATGCCAACTCGGTAAAATTTAGTGAGATAATGGATGCCTATCAAAGATGGTCAGCCTAAGGATAATTGATCTTATTGTAATATGCCTTCTAAGGGGCAGTTTCTCTGTTAACTTTAAAATTTTGTATCATTTTTTAAGAAACTGTGAATTTTGAAATAAATTTTTGTTTATAAATAGTATGCATTTTGTCATAGGCCATGAATCTTGTTAATAATGATTTCTAGTATCTAGGGTAATAAGAACATTTTGAAAAATTTTTGTTTGGTAGGTTATCACCATTAGATTAGACCTTTTCAGAAAGATCTTTCACCTTTATTAACGTAAATATCCTGGACACCAAGCTATAGACTTTTTATACCTAAACATTCTTTTTCGGATCTCTTAAGGGTCGAACAAACAAGTTATACTCTTAAAAGTTGAAATGCTGATAGTTTGACATCTATTAAAATAATTATGGTATTCCAAGATTTCACAAACTTATTTTGATAACCTTTCACCACAACTTTCATGACACTTCTCTAAATCCTTTGATTAAAGCTATTTAACAATGAAAATGAGCCAAAAACACTTTTTCCTTTGGATAAAACCTTTTCAATTCAATGCCTGATAAATAAGATAAAAGATTCATTTTCCCACGCTATTCGATTTCTTTCGTAAAGGGTCAACCAGAATCAAGATTCATTGGTGGCTGAAGAGTTGATAAGAGGCATACCTTAAGCCAGAAAAAAATTTTGAAAAAATGATTGCAACATCATGTTATTAAGGTACTCTAAATGATTTCAAAAAGAAATTTATCCTCTTTCCTTGGAAAGATATTGTCAATCAAATGGCTTTGTTTGAAATGAAAAATGGTTAGCTTTCTCGATCCTTTTGCAAATATAGAAAATTATTCCCTTTACAGTCCCTTTTAAGCCTGATGATTTATTTTTTCTTTAAACCTTAATCAAGGATCACCCTCCACACCGGGGTGCAAGCAAAAGAAAGCTTTAAGATCAGAAAGAGCAACTCTTGTTTTAAAGTTACAACAAGAACAAGTCGATTGTCACAAGGCTAAGTTTAAAGATAGATTAAAGTTTAAATTTTAAGGGGCAAAGCCCATTCTAATGTTACGAGAAGAACAAGTTGGTTAACACAAGGTAATTTTTGAAAACCAATCAAAGTTCAACTTTTAAGTTCTTTCGAAATGAAAAATGAAGAAAAATGGGATGAAGAAAGAAATAAAAAGAAAGAAGGAAGATAAAAATGAAAATCTAAAAAAAGATTAAAAAAATAAAGATATGCTTGTTTTGAAAGACATGCTAGATTGAATTCCTTTTGAAACAAAATGATCCTCGATTTAATTACCTTTAAACATTTAATTTGGTCTTACCTATCCTTTTCTTTCTAAACCATAAACCATGGCCTACATTACATACCTACAAAGTCTATGTTGAACAAACATAGCCCTTTGGGTTGTTAAGCTATTCCTATGAAGCTCTTTTCAAATTCATTTTTTTGATGATTTTTGAGTCCTCAAGAATATGATGGGCCATCAATTAAAAATGAAAAAAAAATAAAGTTATAGGCAAAAAACCCAAAAAAGGCAGCCTAGAATAAAGTTAAAGACTTTGGAATTGCTCTCAAACCAACAAAAGAGCCACCAAAGAAAAAGAACTTCTCCATATTGATCCATAAATGATTCCAAATTTCCAGAAATTTCATGACTTCAGCAAAAAATTGAGTCAAATGCCCTAATATTGATCTGATTCAAAATATTCAAAATTTTATGCCTAACCTTAAGAATTGATGCTTACGAAAGACCTTCCAAATTAACCCTTTGAGACTTGGTATTTACTTGTATTAGCTTAACACCTATGGGCTATTGTATTTGAAGATTAATAGGATGTTATGACTTGATTGCTTGCCTTTCAAGAAATTTCCATAAAAAGAATATTCACCAAAATTTGGTATTGATAAACGTCAACCTTATTGTATCAATTTCTTCAAATCAAATTTACCGGTGCCACCCCATTTATGCCTCTAAATTCATTTCCTTATCTCACTCAAAGATGTCACAAATGGTGATCATTAATCACAAGAAATCCTTGATATTAGGAAATTCATGGTTGAAATTATTTTGAAATTTCCATATCTTTTGAATAAAAAGATCCTTTCCCAAGTTAGAATGAGAAAGTGATCTTGTTTTGTAAATCCTGAAATATAGATGAATTATGATACATCTTATAATTTTAATGGGATTATTTATATATACCTTGAGCAACAAAATGTTTACTCTTATCCAATTGCGTAAAATAGTATCTTTAAATTGATAAATATTAATTCATTATTTGGTAACTTTTAAAGAAAATCAAATAATTTTTAAATTCCTGAAGTCAAAATTAAAAGAAGGATTTCGTGGGGCAAACATGAATTTGCCCTTCAACAATTTAAACTTTCAATATCAAGCAATCAGAAAAAAGAAATTAACAACAATAAGGTTCAAATTGATAAGACCTGACTAATCTTGACCTTCATGATATTTCAAATTCATATGTTCTCTTCATCTGATCCTATGAAAGCTAAGTGAAGTAGGATTCAAGGTTGTCAATAATATGTCCTCATCATCCGATCCTATGAAAGATGTAGAATTTAAACTTGTTAGTAATATATCCTCTTCATCTGATCATATGAAAGGTAGGTGAAGTAGGATTTAAGTTTGTCAGTAATATGTCTTCTTCATTTGATCTTGTGAAAGGCAAGTGAAATAGGATTTAAGTCAACTTTATTCAATCTCGTGAAGGGTAGGTAGAGTTTTAAGTAAGATATCTTTTTCATTCGATCCTATAAAGGATGGGCAGAATTTTATGAAAGTTACCCTCTTCATTTGATCATATAAAAAATAGGTAAAGTGGGATTTATGTCTTCTTCATTCTATCCTATGATGTATAGGTAGAGTTTTGAGTATGCTCTTTTCTTCATTCGATTCTATGAAAAGGTAAGTGAAGTAGGATTTAAATCAACTTCGTTCAACCTCTAAAAGTTAGGTAGAGTTTTAAGTAAGTTGTCATTTTTATCTATGTTATGGAAAGTAGGTGAAGTAGGATTTAAATCTTCTTCGTTCGATCCTATGAAGTATAGATGGAGTTTTTGAGTAAGATGTCCTCTTTATTTGATCATGTGGAAGTTAGGTAAGGATTTAAGTCTACTTCATTTAAACCTATAAAAGGTTGGTGGAGTCTTTGAGTAAGATGCCTTCTTCGCCTAATCCTGTGGAAGGTAGGTGAAGTAGGATTTAAGTCTACTTCGTTCAATCCCATAAAAGGTAGGCGGAGTTTTTAAGTAAGATGTCCTCTTTATTCAATCTTATAAAAGGTAAGTGAGGTAGGATTTAAGTCAAATTCGTTTAATCCAAAATGAAAGGTAGGCAAAGTTTTTAAGTATGATATCTATTTCATTCAAACTTGTGAAAAATAGGTGAAGTAAGGTTTAAGTCAACTTTGTTCAATATTGTAAAGGGTAGATGAAGTTTTTAAGTAATATATCTTCTTCATTCAATCCTGTGAAAGGTAGGTGAAGTAGGATTTAAATTTGTCAGCTTTATTTGGTTAGGAACCAATGAAGTAAAAAGGATCTTTCATTTGTTCATGCGAAATATAGGTTAAGAGATGAAGTTTTTAAGTAATATATCTTCTTCATTCAATCCTGTGAAAGGTAGGTGAAGTAGGATTTAAATTTGTTAACTTTATTTGGTTATGAACCAATAAAGTAAAAGGATTCTTCATTTGTTCATGTGAAATATAGGTTAAGAAGGCTTTAAAAAGCCCAAGAGTAACCGATGGCTTTATCCCTATTAAAACTAGCACCAAATTTGAAAAGCCAAAGAGTAGTTAATGGTTCTGTCCCAATGAAATTGGCAACAAAATTAGAAAGCCCAAGAGTAGCTAATGGCCTTGGCCCAATTGAAATTGGTATTTAAATATGAAAGCCCAATCTAGTCGATTAGGTAAAAAACTAATATAGCTGGCCTATATGTATATATACACGTATATATAATTAAAAAGTTTTAAAAAAAAACACTTTATGCTTAAAGGCTTATCATGGCCCAAACAAAATCATGTCTATTTAGTCCTTGCCCTATTCCTGATTCTCAGCAATGACCAAATAGGGGCAGTTGTAGACACCTAATTTTGTTCGAGCCCCTTTCCCTGAGAATCCTAAAATATCTAAGACTAAAAATCTAGTAATCATCCTAGTAAAGGTTGTCATCCTTCAGGTGGAATGAACATTTTCAAGACCTTTTTAGTCTGGCTTAAATGGTTGCACATGCACATGATAGAAAAAATTCAATTTCAAGGGTCTTAGGGAACAATTCTCAGATAAAAAAAGAATATTTAGGTAAAAATTAGTTTTTAATAGTATTTTCTTGAAATTTTAAAATTTATATCTACATAAGATGTTGCGGTCAAATTTTTTTATTTTTAAATATTTTTCAAGAGTTTTTGTGAAATTTTAGGAGTTGACTGTTGTATATTTTATCGATATTTATGTAGTATTAACACCAAAAAATTGATTTTTAACTTTATTCTTGTCAAGTTTGAAAATCCATTTCTGCAGATAATATCACGATTGAATTTTCTATTTTTAGGAATTTTGTGAGATTTTTACGTGAAATTTTGAAAGATGACAGCCACATATATTTGCCAATGCCTATATGGTACTATGTTGATGCTCACCCTAAAAATAAAAAATATTCATGAAAAATACGTATTGGCATTTTTTACCACAAGATGTCAAGTTGTCAAATTTATTTCTTGATTTTCAATTTTTCACAATAGTGCAAATATTCTACTCGTGAAATTTTTTTGACAAAAAAATTGTTCCAAATTTTAGATTTTTACCTTTATTATTCTATAAATTAATATTTTGAAAGTATGTTCAATTCAGCTTATTTTTATAAATATTTCAACATATTTTAGAGAATTTCCTCGTCTCTAAAAAAGGAACTTTTTATTTGCAAAATATCATAGAGTTTAAAGTTTTAAATATTTTTACATATTTTAATAAAAAAAATCTTGGATATTGCTTTTTGAAATTTTGATTCATTCTTATTAAATATAATTTCCCTTCGGAAAGCTTTTTGCTAGTAATTTTTTATGGTTTGAAATTTTTAATTACTTTTCTCTTGCATATAAAATTTCTCAAAAATTTATTTTGGAATTTTTATATGTTAATTTTATTTTAGTCAGCCAATGTTTTTTTTTCCCATTTCATAGCCATTAAAACCCATTAATTTTCCTAACGAGCCCAATAAGCCATTAAATAGGCCCAATAAGCTTACTTTTGTTTTCTAACAAGCCAAATAAGCTTATTTTGAATAAATTTTTAATGAAATTTATTACGTGAAATTTTATTTCGTGAATATAAAATTTTTTATTTAGTATAACTTAGTCCCTATAATTTATTTTATCCACATTAGATTTTTTTTCTCATTTTATCTTATCTCCATGTTCTAGGTGATGATGTCATGCATGATGAAACATGCAAAATGACAAAAGCTTTTACTAAAGCTTATCAAAAAAGCTTAGAAAAAGTAATAAAAAAGTAAATAAAAAAAGAAGAAAAAATTCAATAAGCATTCAACCAAGGGGGATTTCAGCCCCCTTGGTCAATTCTCCTTTTAAATAAAAAGGACAAATATTCATTTAGGAACTTTAGCCATCCATAGCAAAAATCACTCGAAAAACACTAAAATTTTCTTAGTTTCTAACCTTTTTAAGGTAATTCCTCTTGTAAAATCTTTAATTTTGTTCATTTCATTCAATTTTCTTCTTTTTAATGAGCCAAAACCATGCTTGTGCTCATGGATTTTCATCCATGTTGCAAGGCCAAGTATGAAGGCTATGATCAAAGCTTAGTAATCTAAATGTTTGATTTGATTTTTGTTAGTAATAGCTTGATTTTCATTATGAAAATATATACTTGTTATGGAAATAATGTTGTGATGTTGCATATATAATTTTATGTTGTTTTCCATGGTGTTTTCATGATGATTCATGATGAATTTTATGGTTTTTATGCATATTTAAGCTTGATAGAAATAATGACATGTGTTTATATTATTATTCATGTAAAGAAAAAAATGTTTTTCATGATTTTTTTTTTCACGTTGGCCTAATGTGATGGTGATTTTTGGTAATATTTTTAAGCTTGATTTTGTGATTTTCTGGATTATTTTGTAAAATTCAAAACTAGTAGGGTCTTAAAAACAATTATCCCAAATTTTTGAATGCCTTGGAAAGGTATTTCCATGCTTGGTCAAAGTAACAAGGATGATTTTGTGGTATTTTTTATTTTTTAGGTTTTTTTTTGTAATTATGAAAAATTTAAGGACTAAATTGTAAAAATTAAAAAAAAAATCCAAGTTGGCCGAATACTTGTTGTGACTTTTACTATGATTTCCATGATTTTTGTGATATGTATGATGCTTAATTTTGAATTTAAATCACGTAGGGACTAAATTGCTAAATTGCAAAAAAAAAAAATTATTATCCAACCTTGGCCAAAATCATGTTGAGGCCTCTAGGTGTGTTTTTCATGCATTTCTAACCTTTTTAGGGCCTTGTTGTAATTTTAAAAACTTTAGAGGCTTATTTGCAAAACTTGAAAAAATATTATTCAAAGGTCAAAGTTACTCAGCTGAACCTTCCATGTGACTTCTAACATGATTTTTATGTTGATTTGTTTATATTTAATGTTTGATTTTTTATTTTATGTCAAATACGGACCAAATTGCAGAGTTAGAAAACTTTAGGGATAATATAGTAAATCTCTCTATTTTAAGGTCATAATGGTCATTTCTCATGTCAAATTACCCATCTAGGGTATTTTTGTCATTTTAGGTATATTTTTTATCATTTTTAACCATTTTGGACCTAAAATGTAATTTTGAGAAACTTAAAGACCTATTTGCAATTTTTTTATATTTTAGGTCAATTTCGATGTCTAAATACTCATCAAAAGTAAAATGGTCATTTTATATGATTATTGAATCCTTTAGGGTATCAAGATGTTTATATGTCGAAGGTACACACTAGGGGTATTTTCATAATTTACCTCAGAATCGAATCTTTTATGATCACTAGGATAATTATATGTCGAAGTTGCATCTAAGGATAGGTTTGTCATTTTATGAAGTTATTGAGTCCTTTAAGGTTACCAAGACACTTATATGTTAAAGTAGACCTTAAGGATATTTTAGTAATTTAGCTTAAACCAAGTCTTATGTGATCACCAAAATACTTTTATGTCGAAGGTGCACAGTAGAAATAGGTCATACTCTTAAGATAATATCAAGGCTTTTAGGGTTATCGAGATACTTTTCTATCGAAGGTCTACCGCAAGGGCATTTTAGTAATTTTTAATTAACAACCGAGATCTTTAGAGTTACTAGTATACTTTCATGTCAAAGGTACTCTAAGGGACATTTTGGCCTTATCAACCATGTTCGAGTCTTTTAAGTCTAATTTCATACATGTAGTTGAAACTGAGTCTTGGGACAAATTTTATTATTTATTATAAAATTGAAATTTTAAGAAAATTGAGGCAATGTCTCCGATGTTAGATTAGTACATAAAATTTATCCTAATATATGAGAGGGGTTCTTTACATTAATTTAGTAACGAGATATTCTTTTAAGATCAAGAAAATTGAGATTTTTATGAACTTTGGAAAAATATAACCTTTGGTATTCGGTTCATTGGTGGGGTGCGAAAGATATTTTTATTTTTAAAATCTTTTATATTCTTTCGGCTTTTCTGTGCAGCATGGAAAAGATAATGATAAAACTTTTCGTGTTCCTTCGACTCTCTGGTGGGGTATGAAAGATATTTTAATTTTCAAAAATATTGAAAGACTGATTTTCTCATATGGAATAATAAAATTATTTCATAAAAATTTTATTTTGATACACTAGAATTATAATTAAATATCAAACATTAAAACCAAACAAAACTTAAGCTTAAATTAACACATGATTAATAAAATGCTGATTATCAAGCATCATGAGAGGGATCAATCCCTACTCGTGATTGTAACTGACTCCCAGACTCTTTCACTTGATCTATGGTATTCATGTAAACCTTGGAGTTTGCTTTTAAGGGTTTTGTACCCTTGAAATACAAACTCAATAGGTGACCAATCTCACTAGCCAAGATAGATTAGTGACAACTCTAAGTTAAATAGTCATTTTAACTATCTAGGGGTGTGAGTAATTCAACTCGATGACTTGTCCCCAAGTACAAAAAATAGGAAAATAATAATGATATGGCCCTTACAAATTAAAAAAATAATGATATATAGATATATATATATATATATAAGAATGAGGGTACACTAACCTTTTAAGTTAAGCTGGTCAGGATTCGTATCCATGCCATGTTATGACAATAGGTTTGTCTTTCTAGAATAATATTTAGTCTTTTGGGGTTACCAGGATATTTTCATGTCAAAGGTATACCTTAGGAACTTTTCATAATTTACTTTGGAACCAAGTTCTTTATTGGCACAGTAAACTTCCATGTCGAAGGTGCACTTTAGGTGACATTTTGATCTATTCAACCAAGTCTGAGTCCCTAGAGTCTAGTTTTATACTTTTCGTCGGGCATTAGGATAATTTTTTTATTAGTTTTGATAAAATCAAAATTTTTAAAAATTAAAGCAATGTCTTCGATGTTGAAATGATCATGGATATCTTCTAGCATATGGAAGGGGTTTTGCAGATTATTTTAATAATGAGATATCCTTTTTTAATGAGTGAAATCAAAATTTTTTGAATTTCATAAAAATAAAACCTTTTGTATTTCTCTACTCATTTGGGGGGTTTAAAAGATATTTTCCAAATTTTCTAAAAATAAAACCTTTCATATTCCTCCAGTTATTCAATAAAATGTGGAAGATCTTTTGGTTGTTTGTATTCCTCCAATCCTTTGATAGGATGTGAAAGATATTTTGATTTTAAAAATATTAACAACTTATTTTTTTCAAACAAAATAATAGATGTTGGGTTGGGAAGATTTGAAGTACTCGAATTACAATTGAATATCGAAAACTAAAACAAAATAAAAATCAAATTTTAAGGTAAAATGTAATTAATAAGGTATCAATTTTCAGGCATAATAAGAGGAATTGATCCTTACTTGTGATTGTAACCAACTCTTTAACCTTTTCACGCAATTTCTGGTATGAAAATAGATCGTGGAGTTTGTTTGCATGGGTTTCGTAACCATCAAAATACGAATTCCAATAGGAGACCAGTCTTACCTAACCAAAACAGATTAGTGGTGACTTCAACGCAAATGGTCATTTGAGGGTTAAGTCAAGGAAGCAATTCATCTCAACAACTCAGTCCCCAAACATGAAAAATTAATGATATCTAAATATATATATAGGAATGAAGGGTGCACTCACCCTATTAAGTCCGGCTAGTTAATATTCATATCCTAGCCATTCTGCGATAATAACCAAAGGGGTTAATAAAAGGAACGAATTGTTTGTTATCAAAGATTGAAGTAGGACTCTTGAGACCGTTAGTTTCAATGAAAGCTTTAAATCTTGGAAAACCAAAGAAAGATGGGATTAGGGTTGTGTAATTTTGGGCAAGGGATGATTTTA
>JBBYHK010063825.1:5594-30593 GCA_038382065.1 Adansonia grandidieri | reverse complement strand
AATGAAAGCTTTAAATCTTGGAAAACCAAAGAAAGATGGGATTAGGGTTGTGTAATTTTGGGCAAGGGATGATTTTACAAATATTATAAAATAATTCTATAAAATAGATAATTTTACAAATTAAGAAAACAAATTTTTTTATAAAATTTTAAAAGAATTAAATTTTGTTTTTTTAATGAAGTCATTAAAAAAAATTTTCCTCTTTCTCGAAATACCATTTTTTTTTCACCATTCTTCTTCTTCTTCCTTTTTTTCTTTTTCTTCTTCTTCTTCTTCTTCTTCTTCTTCTTCTTCATCATCTCCAAAACTATTCCATTTCACCTGTCGCCTCATTTGGTTTCATTAGAAATAAGGGAAAGCAACTTTTGTAGCCTACAACTCTTTAGCTAAAGATAAGAAAAAGAAGAGACATTTGAGGTTGAACCAACAACTTGGGCTGGTAACGAAGTAGAAAGGGTTGTTTTTATGAGTCTTTGTATCTAACAAAAGAAGGGGAGAAAAAAAAGGGAAAGATAAAATGTTAGGGTTGGGTTAAAGAAACAGTGGCAATTTTTTAATTACAAAATAAAGGTGCTTGTTAACATTTTTTTTTTTTTTGCAAAATTTAACACAATAACATGACACTTGTCACATTTTAATTGTTATCAAGAAGGAATTATGAAAAACCCTAATGGAGTTAACCTGAGTACTACTTTAATAGAGGGTGGAATAGTTTAAGTACTTAAATTGACATCCTAAAAGTAGAGGTACCACATTGAAAATTATGACAAAGTTTAAGGGCAATTGTTGGCATTATCCCTAGATTTAAATAACTTGTAAATATAAAAATTGATAAATAGAGGGACTTTTTGTAAAGAAACCCGAACACTAACATTCATCAAATAATGGTCTATGTAATACCTACTGAAAACAAAAGTACAAATAGTGACTAATGTTACTAGAATTGGAAATAGGATGACTTGTGTGTCTTGATCGGAACTTAGGTGAAGAAAAACTGTAAAACAATGAATATGAAAAACATACCTCAGCCAAGAGATTGATGATTCCCTTAGCCAAATTTCCATCTCCATTATTTTTTGCACATCGAGCTTGGTTATCGCAAAGCAAAACCATCTAAGTGTTTAACCTCCAACAGTTACCACATGAGTGACTCTAGAAATCTTCAAAAAAGAAGAAACGTTGTTTTGTCGATAACTATGCTCGCAGTATATGTTTTACAAACTGTCCCTTGCATTATCTCTCTTGAAATCAAAATAGGAAAGATAAATAGAACTATTTTTCTCCAAATCGCAATTATTATCTCAGGGAAAGGCAAACAACTAAGACAAAAATCATTTGGCAAGGGACAGCAAGATTAAGTATTTATACCTAGGGTTAGCCCATATTAGCTTTAATGGGCTAATTCACTTTAGCATTTCCCTTAATGAACATCTCAATTAAACCTATGAATTAACATTTCAACGTTAGGTAATTTAACTGGTCTTATTTTTATTCCATAAAATTAGCTTTATATGTGTGACCATTAGGCACTTAACATATGGTTAATAAATATAAAAATTAGTTAAGAACATATATATATATATAGACCAAATGAAGCATCTAGCAATGCATCATGGCAACCCAAATGCTAGGATAGTCATTATAGTTTAACAAGTCTTTTAGTGTGCAATATGTCATTGTAATTCGATCATTTAATCATATATCTTAGATAAAACAAGAATATGGTTTAGTGATTATACTTAGCCTTTTCCATGTTAATCCTATAGCCTTTATGTGTTAACTCTATAATCAATATTGCCTTATCCTAGGATTTCTAAGTTAACACGAGCCAAGAACAAATAAGATATGTCCTTATGTCACTTAAGGTGATGAATCCACTCTATACCACCCATCTACCTATAGTATGCTTTAGGTGTATACCCAAATCCACCCTACCATAGGAATCCATTCCCATGGACTCATTCATGATGATCTCTAAGTATAAGAATCCATATACAAGGTGACCTAGTGGCATAACTTTAAAGATTATTTACATTACTCACGCATCAGAGTGTTTTATAAACACTTCAATGAAATATTAAATAGATCTCTCAAAGTGGATCATGTTCAGTGAATTTGTAACCATGACAACCATACTATTTTATCACTAAGTATCACTATACTTAACTCATAAGATTAGTTGCATGCATCATATGCATGAAGGCTTAATCTTTATACATTGTTAATGCCTTGCCTTTACAATATGATGATTAAGAATGGTTTTATAAATATGACTATGATGCATAAGGATCTCACATTTATAACTCTTTACAATTCCTTTGCAAGGCTAATGGTTTCATAGGCTTTATCTGCATAAGTCATCAATAACAATTATAACAAAAGATATGGATAAAGAAATACCTCATTTACATTAAATAAAATATAATGCATAATACATGAAATGATTAAAAACTAGTGTAATATAAGCAACCTAGATGGCTTGCAAGGCTTACATTCACATTCTTCCACTAGCACTAAAGCCAATTGCCTATATGTCGAAGCCTTGTAGATTCTATATGACAATTATGTTTATGCAAGGACAGAACCTTTTTGATAGGATCAACTAGATTGTCTTCTTTAGAAAGGAATATCATTCGCATTATTGTGGAAAAGAATTAAATTTGAATTAGACTTCAAGGTACATTGAAAAATAAAGGACAATTAGCTTCATAGTGATGCAAAGCTTCAAAAGAATTTAAAAAATAGATTTTTTGTTAAAAAGTTGGAAAACTTATGGAATGTAACCAATGATGGATTAGAGCCAATCGCATTGCATAGGGACATTTCCCTTAGAGAATTTGCATTACTAAACTTTTACATACTTGCACAGTATTTTATCGACATAATAACATTTGTTGATCATAATGTGAATAGTCTAAAAACATAAGCCTCTATTCTTTAAAATCAAACTTCTTTTTTCAAATAATTCGAGCTTCAAGATTGCCATCAAAGTATTTCTTTTTCAAAATTAAACTCATTTTTTCAAATAAGCCTAGCTTAGAGATTGCTATCAAAGTATATCTTTTCCAAAACTGAATTCATTTTCAAAATAGTTTGAGCTTTAAGATTGCCATTGCAATATTTTATTTTCAAAATTGAATTTGTTTTATTAAAAAAGGTCAAGCTTCAAGATTATCATCGAAGTATTTTTTCAAAATCGAGCCCATTTTTTAAATGGGGTCAATTTTCAAGATTACTATTGAAGCTTCTTTTTTCAAAATTGAGCTCATTTTGAAAATATGTAAGCTTTGGGATAGCTATCTATCTTTTTGAAATCGAACTTGTTTTTTCAAAAAAAGTCAAGCTTAAAGATTACCTTCGAAATAGTCTTTTCAAAATTAAAGTTGTTTTTTCAAATGGTTTAAGCTTTGAGATTACCATTGAAATATTTTTCTTTTTAAATTTGAACTCATTTTTTAAATGGGTCAAGCTTTAGGATTGCAGTTGAAGTATTTTCTTTTCCAAATCATACTCATTTTCAAATAAATTGGGCTCCCTTTTCTTTTTTTAAAATCTAACATATATTTTTTGCTTTTCTTCTTTTTTCCAATGCTAGGAAAAAAAACCTAAAAAAATTACCCATACATCGAAACAAAATTGTTATCGATGGCCTTTTCTTAATTCTTGATTCTTAATAATAGGTAAAGAGGGGTGGTTTTAGACACTTAATTTTACCCAAAGCCCTAAAATTATTTTTTCTTAGCCCTAAGATTAGTGTTTCCCTACGAATGTCACACCCCAATTACCTATGAATTACTATAAAAGCCCTAAACGAATAAATTGGTCAAATTCAATCAAAGTTAGTCAAAAAAGGCATGCTTGGCCAAACTTAGTCAAAATTGGTCGAAGTGGTCAAAATCAATCAAATTAGTCAGACAAGGTTAGATTGGTCGAAATTAGTCAATGATCAAATATGGTCAAACTTGAGCAAAATTGGTCAAGTAGGTAAATTTAGGTCAAAATCAGTTAAGCATGGTCAAAACAACTAAATTAGTCAAAATCGACAAAAATTAAGAAAAAATTTATCAAAATCAAGAAAAAAGTCAAAATTTGACATGGTTGAAAAGTCAAGGTCTAACTACATAGCTAATTTATATTTGTGGACATTTTCACTAGAATTAGAAACCAATAAGAATTAAAGAAAATGCCTACGTAAGCATGTTGACTTTTGAACCATTTCTTGGAGCTAATAAGAATTAAAAAATACTTCTTTGACTTCTATACTTTGCTTTAGAACAAGTGACAATTACGAAAAATGCTATATAGGCATGAAAGTGTTTTGACTTTGATTCTAACCACTAGGAATTTTGGAAAATATTTCTACCATGATAAGAACCAATAAGAATTATTGAAAACCTTTCTACCATGATAGGAACCAATAAGAATCAAGGAAAATTTTCTACCATGATGCTAGGCAAGAAGAATCAAGCAAAACTTTTCAAACATTCTTGGAACGAATAAGAATCAATGAGGACTTTTCTTCCATGCATAGGACCAATTAGGATTAAAAGATGATTTTTTTCTTTTGGAAGACATGAGACCATCAAGCATGCCAAAAAATGAGCTAATGAGGAGTTTTTGGATCCAAGATTAAAGGAAAAGTAGCCAATTGTGATACACTTATGTGGAGGAGATTTTGAATGGCAACCAAAATGCAAGGGAAGGCAAGACAAGCCAAAAAAAATGGAAGTTTAAGGGAAAGGAAATAAGGCAAGCATTCAACTAAGGGGTTTTAAATCCCTTGGCCAATTCAAAATAGCCATACTAGGCTAATTCTAACTGGCCATACTTGGCCATTTTGGTTACTTCCTTTTCCATTAAAAGAAAAGAAAACAAAATAGAAAAAAGGAAAAAGAAAGAACTTTCAACTTGAAAAGGTAGTTTTTTTCTTTTTTTTGAGTTATAGATTTTCATTATGCTTTCTTGTTGATGTGATTGAGGTAAGGTAGCTTTGTTGTAAAGGTAGTGTCATTCAAATCTTTCTTTGGATAAAATTTTTTTCTTTAATAAAAAATGTTTCTTTCTTTCAAAAGTTCTCCTATTTGAAAAATATGTTGCTTTTGGTTGCTATATCATGCAAATTTTTATTTTGGTTGGTTACTAACAAGGGATTTTTTGCTTGATGATTCGAACTTTCCAAGTTTAGGTGATAGTTTAAGCTAAGGCTTTTGGCCTTTAAAAGCTAATCCATTGTGGGCTTTAGTATTTTGGATTATGAGTTGGTTAGCATTAGCTAATAACCCTTAACCTTTAAAACACAAATATAATAAAATCTTTAAGGTTGAATTATGTCTTTCAGGCTTAAATATGTTAACTTTGTTCACTTTTATTTTCGTTTCGTAAAAAATCAAACTTTAGGTTGTCTTATGCCTTAGCTAAACCTATGTGTGGGAAAGGACAGTTTTATCCAAGGCTTGTTTCTAAGGGTAAAATGGTCATTTGAATTAATTGAGGCACTATGGTTATTTATATCACTTTTAGAGGCATTTAAGTCATCTTACATAAAAAGTACCTTTTAGGGGTATTTTAGTCATTTAGGCATTTAGGTTATTTTAGTTTAAAAAAGTGTTTTTTAAGGTTATTTTTATTATTTTCATCATTTTTAGGGGTTTTAGGTCAAAAAGTGTCTTTTAAAGGCATTTTGGTTATTTTAAATTAAAAGTATCTTAAGTTGTTTAAGGGTATTTTGGTCATTTTATAAGTTTTTTACGGTTCTTTTTGGTTATTTTAGGCATAAAAGAACTCTTTATGGATATTTTGGTCATTTTAAGCTTAAAACTAGCCCTTAAAGATATTTTGGTCAATTTGAGCATAAAGTATCCTTTACAAGATTTTGGTCATTTACATCACTTTTAAGGGCATTTAGGTTTATTTTTAGTCAAATAGGAGCAAAGCCAATCCAATCGAAGTTTTGTAAAGCAATTCTAACATTCTCATGGATGCTCAGATATTCTCTTTGCAAATGAAAAGCACATGCGTAATCAAGGTATAGTTCTTAAATCATTTTTTAGTACGATGAGATTACTGCAAAACAATTTCAAGCAATTCTGTTGGGCTACTTGGGAATATGTTTGGAATTATTTTCATAATAAGGCATCATATTTACTTTGCAAGTATGCGAAAGAATAATTCTCTAAATTTAGCCAGGCCACCAAAGAGATTAAAGAATTTTCCAATGCAAAGTGTTTATGTGATTATCGTCAAATATAAAATAAATTGTTTTCTTTTTAAAATATAGGGACTTCATTGATATTTTCTTGGTTCTGTTTGTAATTGTTTATATCTCATTAATCTCATATTTATGCATTCACAATAATGAATTTAGGAGCATACATAAGGTCACATTCATGTTTCAACTAACAATAGAAGCTATATTCCCAAGTTAAAATAATCCATGGGCCTCTACCAAGCTGTTGGGAGTATTTCATCGATTATCATTAATAATAGAATACCCTCCTTAAAATGCCTGAATCTGAATCTCCAAAAATAATAAAAATAAAACTTTCGTGCTTTCTCAGCTTGCCAGGGAGTAAGCAAAGCTTTTCCTTCTCTAAATGTTGATACACGATTCACCCTTAAATAAAATTGTTCATTTAGAAGATGAGAATTGTTTTAAGCATTGAAAATTAGAATCAATCTTAGTCAAGATCTAAGATAGCACATGATTAATAAGTACCAAGTCATATAGGCTTTCTAAAGTGCTAATCCTTACCGACGCATAACTGACTCCCAAATCCAAACACTTTCTGGTTTATATCCAAAGATTAGAATCCATTTTTAAAGGTTTCAAAATCCTTAAAAGATGAATTCCAATAAATGACTGATGACACATAGCTCGAAAAGATTGGTATCATCTTTAATTTCATGGTTATTTCATAACGACCATATCAGAAAAGTTGGATAAGCAATTTACTATGACAACTTAACCCTTACTCCGAATAAGATAAATCTTTTTTCTCTGATATTTGAATTCAATTTCGACATGTTATGACATATCATAAAAATCAAAAAATATATGTTAAATTATAAATGTTTTAAAACTTAACAAAAGAAAAAAATTAATTTAGTAAAGATTAAACAAAAAATGACATGATTTTTATTTAAAAAATAATAATATTTACAGATGGGCCTAAATAAGTTTGGACTATCCATTTATGAAGGGCAAAATTTTAAGGCCCATATTTTGGATTGCATCAAGTTTGGACAAGTAAATGTGAATATATGATGTCAATATATGATTAAACCCGATCCAATCCTAATCCAACTTGACCTATGGACACTTCTAGTTAACATAAGCAACTTTATTATACTTTATTGTCATTGTATTCTTCTTTTCTTGTTCATGAACTTGATCTTTCAAGCTTGAAAAATTATATCTATATAATACTACAAAGTATAAGATTGTTTAGTTAAGTTTTTTATTGACATGGATGTTCATGTAAGTATTTTGTCCTAATAAAATATAGAGTAAGTATAAATAAAATTATATCTTATCAACTCATTAAATCTCAAAATTCAAATTTGAAACTGTTTTGCAAACAACAAACAAAGATTCCTCTTTCATTCAAACTAAAGTTTATAAAGATAAAACTATAAACCCATTTTTTTTTATTATTTTTACAATTTGAAAAGAAAAAAAAAATTCTAACATAGAACTCATTATCTTGGATCAGCATGTGATAAAATTCTGTGTCTAATTGGACATAAGACAAACGATACTTATCCCAATAAAACAAACTATTCATATATCAATGTAAATAATTATCAAGTACAATATTAATTTAATGACGTGTCAAATAAACTATTCTTTTAAATATCAAATATGAAATTTGTTATCGGATAATTAAATGGTTAAAATTATCTTAATTGATAACAACAATATCTATCATTTATTATTTAAGCAGACTAGTTAACAAAGAGTTATCTAACATAAGTATTGACGTCTTTTCCCTTTCCCACCTTTGTTGGTGCTTATTTTTTTATTTCCTGTGAAGCTTAAAGTTACAAAATATAATAAATTAACCAAAAATACGAAAGGAACACTTTTTTTTTCCGTAATGCATGCAATCAAATCAATTACATTAATAACTTTTTCATTTTGTTTTTCACACGAATTTCTCAATCAATTTTATTTTTAATTTCAGTAATCGCTGATTTTGTAGCTACAGCAGATTTGAAATTAGATATGAATTAAATTACCAAGCAAAGTAATTTGTCTTGGATAAAAGGTAATTTCTTATCATTAACAAACAAAACATTAAAATAATGTTAAGGATACTAAATTTGTCAATTACGACTATAATAGTACTAATTCAAATTCTTATAAACTGTGAAATGGTATGCTTTTTAAATTAAACTTTTTTTATGCATTCATTGCCACATCAGTGTTTTGAAAAAGTTTAATATGATGATAACCAATTGTAAAGGCTAATTTCTTATTGCCCTTTAAAAAATTTACCAAATTGATTGTTTGTTTAGCCAAAATATCAAGATTATGTTTATTTTAATTACTTTTATATCATTTTAGCTTAATAATATTTTTATCATATATTTTGAGTTTTTTCAATTTTTTATTAAAAATTTTAATTTTTCTTATGAGTTAATACCCTCAATCTATGTATTTTGCAATAACTTGATTATGTTAAATACCAATTAATATTTATTTATATATCTACAGGCATATTTAAATAAATAAATCTTGTTCATGCATCTCAGAAATACCTAATTAGTAAATATATTTCGACACTAAAATAGATATACTGCCTATTGAATAATTAATGAAAAAACTTCGTTTTATAAACTTTTATTGTGCATCTTGTTAATGTATGGATTTATGTCTAGCTAAAAATATAAAACATAATCCAGAAATATTATTGAGCATATAGATAACTAAACATTTTAAGATCTTGAAAACATAATTCTCACTCTTACAAAGCATACTTAACTGTGTAGAAGATAAAGATGCCATAATTAAAACCTTGATCTTCACAAGTAAATTGGTTTCTCTCCTTTAGTTCTATTAGCCAAGATATTTTTTGATAGAAACTAAATATTTGTGTAACCCTAATAGATAGGGAGATGACCAATTTAATTTTGTCTCTATTCTTAATTTAGAACATCCATCAAGTATCCAAATGAACTGTTGTGATTTGTTTGTCACTAAAGGATAAATTCAATTTATTATTAGATAAATTAAATGATCAATATGTCAATTATCTGAAGAGAATAACTGATTATTAACCATAATTGATAGTCATCCCATAATTACTGGACCATTATTTTACATGATCTGGTAAACATTAACCTTTAATAGCATAAACATTATAGAGCGTATAAAACTAACAAATCTCTACATAATGTTCATCATAATTACTATATTATGATAAATCACTAAGTATGAGTTATAGTGGTTATACATTATTTGAGTCAGATACTTCTTTTGATACAGCACTACACTAGTAAATTACCATAGAAGGTACATAAGTGAAATATGTATATTTTATCACGGTCTATAATTATGTCTCATAGAAACCTTCTATTTACTCAAAATACAAATTATGTGTACACATTATGAGAAATATTAATTCATTAATGTATGTCCAAAACAAATTATTGAGTTTAGAATATCAAAATCACCATAAATGCATTACTCATTAATACAACCAAGAGCCACTCTATACATACTATTGAAATGTCTTAGGCTGTAAACTCTTAGTTAAAGAATATACAATCATGAGATCAGTTCTAATGTGCTTGATAAACACTCCTTGTTCCTAAACCTTAGCCTTAACGACAAAATACTTTAACTTAATATATTTGGCAAATCTTGAATATTAGTCATTTTCTGGAGAAAAATATGTTATAGAACTATTACATTAAATTTTCATGGACTTGGTAATGTTGTTGACTACCTCAAGCCCTGAAATAAAATTTCACGTCCATAATACATGCATTGTGGCTTCAAAACATGTTATAAACTCTACTTCCATACTGGATGAAGCAATGGTAGCTTACATTTTACTTTTCCACAATACTGCTCCTAGCTAATTAAATTATCCCACAAAATTTGAATTTAAATATATATCACTTCTACGTGGTTTGATTTCTTACATATTAGCACGTAATTCTTTGTTTCTTGCAAGTACCTTAAAAACTTCTTTGCCGCTTTCTAGTGATTCAATTCCAAGTTTACTTTGGTACTTACCCAACATTTAATCGAAAGCCAATATCTAATCTTGTACAAGTTTGCACATGCATTAGATTGCCTACAATAGAAGCATATGGAATTGATTCAATTCCCATACATTCTACATCATGTTGTGGACATTGTATAAGATTAAATTTATCCTTGTTCTATATTGGAATAACTCTAACTAAACATTTGTCCATATTAAATCCCTCTAAAATTCTTTCATTACGTCCTTTCTAAGACAATCCTAACAGTCTTTGTGATATGTCCCGAAATATTTCAATTCCTATCACATAGGATGCCTT
Organism: Adansonia grandidieri; assembly: GCA_038382065.1. NCBI lineage: Eukaryota > Viridiplantae > Streptophyta > Magnoliopsida > Malvales > Malvaceae > Adansonia > Adansonia grandidieri. The sequence goes on along the minus strand of JBBYHK010063825.1, from coordinate 20,060 downwards.
TTCTATACCTTTCATTTCAAAAATCTTAAAGAGAAAATTTTTTGTCTCACGTAATATGCTCAAATAATTAACAGTAAGTAAATTGTCAGCAACATATAGAACTAAGAAAATAAAGTTGCTCCTACTGATATTTTGGTATATCCACTAGCCAACAGTGTTTTCCTTAAATCCTAAGACGTTATATTCTAGTTGAACTTTAGACACCATTATCAGGAAGCTTGTTTAAGTTCATATATTGCTTTTAAGCTTACACACTATATAACTTTATCTTTCTATTGAAAAACCTTTAGGTTGGTCCATATAACTTCTTCCTTTAGTTCTTTATTGAAAAAAGTTGATTTCACTTACATATGATGTAACTCTAAATTATAATGAGCTGGCAATGTTATAAAAAATTCTTAATGGGTCTTTCTTTGAAACTAGGAGAACTTTTCTTTACAATTATAGATACCCCATTTTGTCTAGGCCAATTTTTGGCATCCCGGGAGGAAATCAAAAAGTAATAAAATTAAAAAAATAAAAATAAAAAATAGGAATGATTGTCGGGTGCCGTGTCGCTAAGCATTATTAAATAAAAATTTTTTTGGGGAAAGTTTGAAATGCCTAGGAATTGTATTAAAGAAAAATGTAAAAAGGAGGCATCAAAGGTCACTATTTGAGGTGTCAATAAGGTAATACGGACAAGCACAAGTTAATCATCTATCATTCCCAGCTAAGGTGAGGTGTTCGAAGAGCCAAAGGTAAAATTCATATTTTTGCATGAATATATCAATAGATGGCTTAGATGTATTGATACAAGGCCTCATTGTCATCAAAATTCAAAATTTCGTAGGTTGTATGGATACAAATAGGGCTTGTATCAAGACTTTTGCTTCATGCTTCAATTCATTAGCCAAATGTATCAATACAAGGCTTGGTAACAGCTAAAATTTTATTTTTGGACAAAATGTGTCAATACATAAACAATTGTATCGATACATTTAGGTTTTTTGCCCAAATGTGTTCATACAATATGCATTGTATCGACACATTAATGCATTTTTGCCCAATTCGTGCTATTTTTTAACATTTTCATCATTGATCTAAAAATCCAATTTAAACACATTTTTGGCATAAAAAATAATTAAAATTCATACTAGACCTTAACTTTGGACTTATGATTTGGTTTTAACAAATTTTGAGGCCCAAAATAGCTTGAAAATAGGGCATTTTCATAGATTAAATAGTTTGGTCAAGGGAAAAGTTGGCTCTTTTTCATCTGCAAACTTCACCAACAACTCTGTTCCACTACTCAGATCATGTCAGCCAATGGGTTTTGGCCAGTTAAGCATAGTACTCAATGCTGCTCCCATGGTACATTGAGAAAAATTCAAAATTGCCTTTACTTTTGGCCTTCAAAACTTGGTTGATCACTTGCCTATAAAAAACTCAACTTTTGCTTAACAAAACAGACACAAAAACACTCCCCAAAACACTATTCGATTACCTCTACCCGTTAGCCAAAACGTCCATTCCCGTAGCTCTTCCAAACCCCAACCAAAAAATCTCCAAAAACTCATCATTTCTCGTACTTTCATCCTTAAAACTCATCTTCATCAACATTATAACCTAAAAGATGCTTCTTTTCATCCTTTTCTTGCTAAACAAAAGGAAAAAAGAAAGGGAAAGTGAACTCAAACTTGTTGCTAAAAGGAAAGGCTAAGGTTTACGACTTATTAGTATATTTTTTTCAATTTTTTTGATTTATTTTCTATTTTTCATCATCTCAATCACTTTAGCAAGCCAAAAATCCATGTAACTACAACCTTTTTTCTAGGAAAACTCATGCATTTTGTGGCCTTAAATGTGGTAGACTTTGGATATTTCATGCTTCATTAACCCTCTAGCATGTTTCTTTTTTTCCATGTGCTTAACTTTTCTTTCAAAAATATTTTGATGTTGCCATGAAATTCTAGCTAGTTATTCATCCTTATTTAAGCATGTTCGCAACATTTCCATGGCATAACTCTTGTTGTCATTCATGAAACTAATATGTCCATGCACTTTATTGTCATTTTCTTGCATTTTTTGTTTCTAATATCATGTCAAAATGCCATTTTTCCTTGTATAAACATGTTATCGATGCCTATTTACATGAATGTCATGCTCGATTCATCTCATGTTTGTCAAAATGCTAACTTGCTTGATTTCAAAATCCAATTTTCTAGAAGCTTGCCCAAGTTAAAACCATGTTAACCTCAATAAATGAGGATTAACATGGACTTAAGGTGTTTTGTCTCATTGGTCCTTTTATCTAGGGAGAAAATCAAGTCTTTATGTTTGGATTCAAAGGTTTTTTAGGTCAAAATTCTTGTTTTCAAAAATAAAATACCTTTTTCTTATTCCAAGTTGTTTGTGCCTTGTTCCTTGCCTAGAGTCCTTGTGACAGGTCAATAGGTTGTTTCATAGTCCCAAATCACTCCAAGGTTGTGAGATGAACTTGTCAAGCTTGTGTCACTATTTCCCTACTTCATGGACATTCGAGTGTCCATGGCTCAAGTCTAGAGCTAAGAAACTTGGGAAAACTGAAAGCTCCCCTGTTTTTACCCTGCCAGCACTATAATCTTGACTTGAAAAATCATTTTTCAACCATAATGTTTTTTATAGAATTTCATGATATTTTTCCCTAAAAAGGCATTGAATTACCTTCCTACTAGCATCTAGTTTGCCTTCACATCATTTCAAATGAGGGAGTTATGATTTTTTGAATCAATGTTATCCAAAACCCCTATAATCAGCAACCTACATTCTATTTGGACCATTTTGGCCCATCAAATGATTTTTTTGAATTTTAATATTTTTCCCAAAAATTCCATGAAATTCTCTTTCAATAAAGGTATTGTTTGCAATTAAACGGTTCCGAATGAGTCTAGAATGATTTTTCTAATTTAGCCATACCCTTTCCCTGCACGTGCTGTTAGTGTCATGCTTAACCCAAATTCAAAACTTATTTCTACCTGGAAGGGGATTTTTTGAGACTTTCAAAATATTTTCACATTAAACCTTATCGATACATTTTTCTAATGGCACCTCACTTGGCTATTAACACTTCCCTAAATAAATTCAAAGAGAAGACAATGTGATGTTGTCCTTTATTTTCAGCATTAGTTGAAATTAATTAATTTTCTCTAATTTCCACTCTAAGACATTTGAACGTCTTTAAGCGGCACCGATTATTCCCTTCGAGTCAAAATATGTGCGTCGACCCTGTAGGTTCAGGTTAGGGCATAAGCAATCTTTGTCAAGTCACCTTAATTTTTATCGATTTCCTTTTTAATCAAAGATCACCTATTTTGTCAAGAATTTGTGAAAGATGTCATTTTGTTAAGAAATCACTGAACCTCTGTCAAGATAAATCTTTTGAGCTCGTCTCTTAAAAATCATCAAAGCTTTCATCTACAGCGATACTCCAACCCTATCTTTTAAGGGATATTCCAACCCCATCTTATGAGAGGATACTCTACCCCCACTTTTACAAATGTCATTCAAATTTCAAGAGTCATTAAAATTATCATCTTCGAGAGTACTTTAACCCCATATTTTGAGGGGATACTCCAATCACATTTTTCAAAATTGTCAAAAAATAGTCAAATTTCATCAATTTAAATTTGTAATCTTATTTTTCTCAAAATTTTAAGAACAAATTAATTTTTTCTTCCTAGATTCCCTCAGGACTTTTCAAAATTCAAAACTAATTTCATACCCCAATTAGTCAATAGATCCCAATGCATCTCCAAAATTGTCAAGTCGTTTATTTCTAGATAACTAATGACAATTATGAGATACATTCTAATCATTCCTTCCACTCTTCCTTCTTTTGTGTGATTTATTTTATGCAATATTATTTCTTTTTCATTTGACTAACATGTTTCCTTTTTTGGTGTGTAATTTGCATTCATCTTTTCAAATTGCATTTTTTTCAATAATTATGAGGTAATGTTTCATGTCGCTATCTCGGTAGTGCTTAACACGAAATATTCAATTTTTAAAAACTGAATTCGGAGAAGATTTTAATGAAAAAATCCTTATGTTCCCTATCTCTCCAGGATACATACATGATTCAAGTTTTTTATCTAAAACTCGATCTTCTTTATTCAAATTCATGCATAATAAGGGGGATTATATTTAAATAAAGACAAGTTAAATCAGAGGGAAAGTTAAGATATAGATAGAAAGGTACTAATTTCGAGCATTATAGGAAAGATCACACCTTCTTGCATGTAACCAACTCTCAAACCCAACGTTGAATCTCCAGACCATGTAGACCATGGAATCAATGTCTCATGTTTCATGGCTTAGGATGTTGATTTCAATAGACAACCAATCATGCCTAAACCAAATGATCGATGGCAACTCCAAGTGTTGACCATTTTGTGGTGGTCAATCAAGATCGATTAGATAAGCGATTCGTCTGATAGTCCCCCTCCCAAGTTACAAAGGAAGAGTCTCGATCAAGAGGACATTTACTTGTCAATAATATTTTATTATTTCCCACTCGCACAAATATTTTTAAGTTGTGTGTATTCCCATTTTGCAATGAAGGCAAGGCGCATTGCCAACAACAATCAATTCCATTTTTTTTAGTACATCCCTTTGTAGCAATTTTTCCTTTATACTGCTAATACTGTCATTTGAGTCGCACTTAGTCTTAAAGACCCATTAATACTGGACACGTATATATACTTTTAGCAATTTACAAGATCCTAGACTTGTTATGTTCCATGAAATTTCACTCATCTTTCATGGCATCTAACCATCTGTCAAACTCAATACGTTCTATGGCTTCGAAAAGAAATCAAATCTTTACGATTCTAACATAAAAATTTGACTCTTGTAAGTAAGCTATGTAATCATTTGGAATAGCCGATTTCCTTTCTCTTTGAGACTTTTTTTAATGGCATTCCTTATGGTTCATTTATATTAGATCCATTTTGAATACTTTCTTCTTGAGAAGTTTCGTCATTTAATCGTTGTCTAGCATTTTGAAAACATTCTTCAATAACTAGAACAATATTAGAAATTGTTATGGATAAAGGGACATTAATGGGCAAAGAAACATCAAAACCAATTTCCTATATGTTTACAAGTTGTCATTCATCTCTCCCACAAACTTTACTAGTTTCAAGGAATCAACATGATTAGTTTTAACTATTCTTAGATAACGGTTTAGACAATAAAATCTAAATCCTTTGAATTTCTCAAGGTAACTAATAATGTAACCACTAATCATTTGAGAATCCCCTTTTTATGTGAATTATAAATTCTCATGACCACTTGACAACTCCAAACATGTATATGCCTAATCTTAGGTTTCCTTCTAGTCCATAGTTTAAAAAAGGTTTTGGGACTACCATACTATAAACCTTGATTAATAAAAACATAGCAGTTTTAAGCCCATACATCCATAAGAATTTAGGTAATAAGTAGTTTACTCATTATACTCCTAACGATATCCAGTAGTACCTAGTTATGCCTTTCTACCACACCATTTTGTTAAGGTGTGCCTAGCGTAGTGTGTTAAGCACATATGCAAAGTTTTTCGAGGAAATTTGTAAATAAACTTGGACATTGTCTTGATTCATTAGGTTTCCCAAAATATTTACCACCTCTATCAAATCTTATGATTATCACTTTCATCTTTAATTGGCTTTTATCCCATCTACGTACAATTTAAAAGCATTCACTACTTAAGATTTTTTATTAAGAAAGTAAACATATCCATAACATGAAAAATTGTTAATAAAAATGACAAATACTTTTATTCACCTAAGGATAGAGCATTAAAAAGTCCACACAAATTGATGTATAATACTTCAAAAAGCTAGATACTTCTTGTGGCACTTTCTTAATATGCTCAGTTTGCTTTCCCTTAATGCAATCCACACATATGTCAGAATCATTAAAATTTAGATTTGGCAAAATCTCATTTTTACTAATATTTTTAACCTTTCTTTGGATATATGAACCAAAAGTCTATGCCACAAACAAGCAGAATTTTCATTTACCATGCTACTTTTAATTCCAATATTGCTATGAACAATAAGGATTCAAAAAAAATCATGATTAAGTTTCAATTTATATAAAACATCAATAAGAATACCAGAACCAACAAAATTAGTGGTGTTAAATAAACTAAAACTACTATGTCCAAATTTAACATCAAACATAAAAATATTCAATTTTGAAAAGGAAACTAAATTTCTAGAAATTGATGGTACAGAGAGAGTTTAAAATAGGTCTAGATAACAACCAATGTCTAGAACTAAATGATAAGTCCCTATGCCTTCAATCGAAGCCTTCATGCTGTTACCAATGAACAGAAAATCTTTAATTAGGTTTGTGGTTCAGATTATAAGGACTCTTTAATCATGTTGGATACATGAATAGTAGCAATCAAGCTAGTATCATGAGGAACTTCAAGCAAGTTTGATTAAAAATAAACAAAGGCATTAAGATTATCTCTCTTTTCGAGCTAAGCCTTATGTTTTGAGGAATTTTTTTGATTGTGCTCGCTTTCTTACAAAAACGATACCTATCTATCATTTCTTCCTTCTTGTCGGTCTTAGTGTCCTTAGTAGGTGCTTTTTACTTTTTAAATTTTTTGGTCTTGACCTTAGGTCGTTTACCAACTTTTTTGATCCATGATTTTAAAGAAACGACTCCCTTGATTTTTTAGTTATGATCTCTAATATTCCACTTATTCTTAATAGGGTTATAATTAATTCAAAAAGCCCATATTAACAGGGCAATGATTTTAAAATAAATTACATTAAGAATGAGTCATCCACCATCATCCTAAAGGATTTTAGCCTTGTTGCAATATTTGTCATCTTAATAATGTGCTCTTGCATGCCTCTCGACCCATCAAGCTTAATGGTAGTGAGTTGTGCCATTAGAGTACTAGCAAGTGATTTGTCTATAGAACGAAAATATTCATCCATAAACTTAAGATATTCCCTTGCACTTTCTGTTAGTGGAATTATGGTCTTAATATTGTTGGCAATAGTCATTCACAAAAACATAAGGCTTAATCTATAGACCTATCCCATGCCCTATGGTGTAGCTCCTCACTCTCATTGCTCAAATGCGTAGTAGTAGTAGGTTTATCTTCCAATAGTGCTAAGTTAAGATCTAGCACACCTAAGTGAAACTTGACTTGTTTGTACCATTCAAAGATGTTTAAATAATTAAATATGGCAAGAGATGAAGCATGCGAACGAAGTGAAACAGCTACAAATGATACATAGATGCTTAAATTCAAAATACATTTACTTCATGGATTCAAATATAATATTCAAGCATGCATAATCCTCTTTTGGGTAGATACTATAATATATTACCATTAAACATTAATTAAATGTCAATATCAAAATTTATCCAGCAATTAAATATTTCAAATCAAACATACATACTATCTTTGGTTCTACGAATATATTTGACAAGAACATTAATTTACTTCAATAATGCTTACTATCGTTAAATAATAGATTTACTTTTGGAAAAAAAAAAAAAAATCTAAAACCTTATGACTAGTGAACATTTATCTGTCCACTTAATTTTAATTAGTAAGCATTTCATAATACTATGGATAAGTGACTTTTATTTATGGATGTATGCATGCTAGTTAGGCCACTTCGGTGACTAATAACTATATAAACATAAAAAGTGCATACAGTTATAAATGGTATTGCAATAATTATCACAAAATACGAATACATATTTGAGAAATTATTAAATCTCTACACATCCTAAATATTAAACATGGCTTTCATTTAATTTTTTTTAATTTCTTAATAAAAGAAAACAAATTATGTAGGAAACAAAATTCTATAGAAAACATTAATGTAAGTGTTTAACAATCAAAAGCTCTGAATACACATATAAAACATAATTCATAAATATTATGAGCATATTGATAATCAAACTTAATACTTTAGGATCTTAAACTCATAATTCCCTCTAATAGCTAGCTAATAGTACCATACGCAAGGCATTAAAATTCAACGTTGAAAGATAACGATGGTTTACATTATTAATATACACTCGATCAAGATGTTGATTGATATTTGAAAATAATAGATTGAATGTATTGCCCATGGATTGCATTTTCCCAAATACAACAATAATATTGCAGCTGGGCGTGAAACCACTGGGAGAGGATGACCCACCGTCCATTCATAGTCGTAATCCATGCTTTTGGTCCAATTTATATATATATATATATATATATATATATAGTCAAAAGTGTTGGTATTAGCTTAATTCCTTCACAGCTTCGTGGTAGGGTTCACAGCCCCAATTGTTGTCGTGTTTTCTTATTAGTTTTGACTTTTATGGCACCATATATAAACCCATGCAGCCTTACCCTTGCTCATTTTCTTTGCAAATGCAACGTTGCTTTCCATGCTTTAAAAGCCCCGACCCCAATTGTTTGACAACAATGAAACCACCACGGCAACCAAATGAATTGTTTTCAAACTTCAAGTTTTGGGTTTGATGAGACCAAAATAGGTCCGTTCGGATTCCACGAAGTGAAATTCAAAGAAGAAATTGAGGGGCTCCACTCACTTATTGGAGGGGCAAGGGATAGGAGAACTATTGGTTAATTAAGGATGCATTTTTTTTTTTTTTTAGTTCCTCCATAAAGAATTTAGTCTTTTCCTTTGCAATATGATAACAGGTGTTTTCAAGTTTCGTTTGAGCTTAATTTTCTTTTGGGATGATCCTAAGGGTATATATGTTCTTCATATTGTCCAAGGTGTATTTAGAATTTTACTTTTAAAATGGTACTCACAAAAATCAAATTTTGGAATTAACAAAGAAACTGAATTAATCTTTTGTGGGTAGTTTATTCTTTTTTCTTATTTACACAAAATTTAATTTTTCTGCAAGTAAGAAATTATAAACATTAGTTAAAATTAATAATATTAATTATGTTGCCTTTCTTTGTTAATTATAATAATATAAACTCTATCTGTTTTAAAATTGAAAGTCTATTTTTCTCATTTGAGACATTTTAGAAACAGCATCCACTTTTCTTTTTTCGCACCTGATATCTTAATTTTCTCCATATTTCATGTTAATTTTCATTTCTTTCTCTTACCTTTTGATATCTATATTCTATAAAACAATAAACAAAAGTAAGCCCTAAAAATTCCTCCAATTACTACTTGACAGCTGTGCATTTCAGTTGAGCCTCTAAATTTTCATTTATTATTTTTCTTGTCAATTTTCTAAGCGAAAATGGGATCGTATTGGCTTTAGTTGACTCAAAAAGAGATTGGGGAAAAAAAAAACCTTATTTAGTTAAATTTAATGTACAATCAACATTATAAAGAAAGAGAAAATTAGCTCTGAAAATTCCTCCCGTAAAGAAATAAATAAAAATAAAATCATTAAAATATTGTCACTGTAAATTTCGCGATTTTTCTAAGAAATTGAAGAGGCAAGGAAAAATAATGAGAGTTGAAGCATCACGTCACATCCATAAATTGATCCTTGCAGGTCAACTCGGTGGGCATCGTCTGGTCTTCGACCTGTTTGCGCGTGGCGCGAGCCCTACCGTTTGTTAAACCCCATCTTCTTCCCCAGACAAAGTGTAGACGGGTTGACTCCAAGTCGTGCCGCACGGATTTGTTGATATTCCCAAACAAATCCCATGTAGTTTCCTCCAACCTCCGCTATTATTATTTTTATTTCTTCCAAAATTGTTTGTACAAAAGTTTAAATTTATATTTAAATATATATATATATATAAATGAGTGTATCTTGTGTATTAACAAAAAAAATTCCACAAAATATTAGGCCAATTGATAAGGAAGATATTAATTTTTTTTTTGTTTGTTAGTTAAGATTTTTTTTTTAATAAAAAGTTAAATAGATCATGTTATTATTGAAAAGAATTAATTTCAGAGTTTGATTTCCATTGTGCCCATGTAGTGGCGCCAGCAATTTCTAGAGGTGTGAAATGGAGCCGCGGATATTATGGACAAAGTTAAAGGAGGCAAATCCAAGAAAACGAAGTGTCAATCAAAGAGAACGTAAATCTAACGTGCTCGTTTTGGTCAAGCCTTGGCTCTTGTTTTGTTCTACGTAAATCTCGCCTTAATGAATTTCTCACTTGTTGTTACGTCATTACAAAACGTAATGATGCTGACATCATCACGCAATGACTAAAATGATAAGTATCGCTTGCCCTCTACTGCACTGCACCGAAAAGGAGTCTTCGGTTCCCTCCAAAGAAGTGTCTCACTCACATTTCACGGAATAATGGATTTCTCTCTCATCCAACACTTTCTGCAGCCCTAACCTTTGTAATGGAACCGAACTTAGCTTAAGAAAGTTCGAGGTTGAGCCGACTCAAAATTTATAATTTAAAATTAAATTAAATTTTATAATAAAATTTAATTTGATTAATATAAGATAAAAATAAATTATTTAAATTAAATTAAATTTATTTATTTAATAAAAATAATTTAATTTTTATATTTGATTTTAAATTCACTATTTGTGCATAACTTGAGTTTGAATTGAATTTTTTTAATATTATTAAAAATGAACAAATATATATTAAAAATAAAAAATTTTGATTAGGCTCACGAGATACTTCAATAAGGTATTAGGAAACTTGAATCTGATTTATTTGATAACTTGAGTTGTCCAAGTTCATTTCAATAATGGTCAAACAGAATTCAAATTTTATTAAAATTAAATTCTAGTAATCCGCGAACATAGATATCTTTTATATACTCCTAGTAACTCCCAATGCTGTATCTTAGCTTGTTCTTCGGCTTAACCATAAAGTAACAAATTAAACATATGCAAAAGATAGGATTTACTTACTAAAGCTCAATTTAGATGAGCAGTGAGATTAAAAAACAGATATAGTAGTGAGATTAGTTATTATAGTAATAAAGTTAGGTACTATAATAATAAGATTAAAATCAGTAGTAAGGTATATGATTAGATTCAATCATAACAATAGTAGTGAGAATAAAAAATAACTATTAAAGACATTAAATAAAATACGTATATGCATAATAAATAATTAAAACTTATATTTATATTAAAAATAAAATATAAATAAAATTATATTTATATTGAATAATAATTAAAAATTATATTTATTTTAAAAATTATTAAAATTATATTCTATTAAATAATAAAAATATATATTAAATATTATTTAAATTAAAAAATGAAATAACAAAAAATTTAAAAAAAAAATGAAGAGGTAAAAAGGGGTTTCGACTTCAGCTTCCCATACACCCACTAGGTGTCAACTAAACCCCTATACCTCCAATTGATCACCTCTGATCCAGTTACGAAACTGGAGGCTTCGGTGAGCCTATCTCACACAATCAGGAGTGATTCAAACTCAAGTCGAATGAAAGTGGGACCAATGAAAAGTCTATTTTTTGCCCACATTTCATCGTGTGCCCGAACGAGCTGTAATAATATAGCTTAATTTTGCAAATCAAACTCTCTCCCATTAACTCCACTAAGTAAATGTATATAAAACTGAATTAATTCTTATTTTGAAGTTAATAATTATGTGTATATATTAGGAGGTGTTGAATTTTTTATTTCAATAATCACAAATCATTTTACTTAATTACCAAAAAAATCTCATACTAAAAATCTAAAAGGAATTTGGTGAAGTAAAATTGAAGAACAAATTTTATGATCATTGTGCAATATTTCATTTTTATTTTATATTTAAATTAAAATTTATGATTTTTTTTTTAAATTTCAATTTCTTACATTTTGTCAATAACCATTAAAAAACAGCAAAACATGTTACCTCAATGTTAGTAAATGCCCATGTTCCTAAGTGTCCATGCATCAAAGTTAGGTGGACCAAAAAAATTGAATTTTGCCTAACAAAATGGTGAACTCATTTTGAATTCTGACTTATCTGACATGGACATCTATGTGATGGTAAAATGGCACAGCTCGTTATATATATATTCTTTTAATTGTGATAGTTGGATAATCAATGGCTTTGAAATATTAGTAAAAGATAATGGTTTTAAAATTTCGAATCAAAGTTAGAAATAATTTGTGCATTTTACTCAAATTTAGGGGTTAAAAGGCTATTTTGTTTGTTAAATTAGCTTGTGACTTATGTAACACATAATTAATTTTACTTATTTAAATATTTTTAAACACGTAAATTAAAAAGCATATCATCTGCAGTAATTATATTAGAATTAACCAATCAGCATTCAAAGTTATTTATGATCTATAAAAAATTATATGAAGCTCACATTTATAAGTAATGGACCCCTACATAATATTAATTGTGATGGATAATTGTAATATTATAGTAAAAGGAATTACAGGTAATATGCTCTCTGTAAATTAGTATTTTGTGTACTTATATTTAAATATTCAAAATTTATAATATACTTAAAATTCAAATATTAAATTGACATATCATAAAAACTTATTACATATGGGACAATAGTATTACAATTAAAATGTACAAAAAGACATGATGAAAATTAAATAAAATCTTCATCAAAGGGCTTGGAATTTCAATTATTCCTCCTCTCTGTGCGATGTTATACCATCTGCAATAAGATTTTAAACATAGTCAACTTGCAAAATTATTTAAAAATATACAATTTAATGACATCTCTGAACTTATCAAAACCATTTAAAATTTAAACAACAATGTCAAAATGAACAATTTGTCATAAACTTCAAAATCTTCAAAAAGCTAAAAACAAAAAGTTAATTATCATAAACTTCAGAAATAACAGAAAGGTAATATAAAAATTTTGATATCAAGAAAATTATATTTATAGTGCTATACCATGTTTAGTCAATGCCATGATCCATAATAGTACCAAAATTTTAAGGATAAGCCATGCAACTTGGGCTCCCCCTTTTATAAATGCAACACAAAATACTAAATCCAAAAATACAGCTCATTGAGAAACACTATTATAATCACTAAAATACAAATTCTATCATTCTTGTACTTTAAAGACAATTATTGAATTTAGTTAATGAAAGTTACCTCAATACATGTGAGGCCTATGCATTTGGAGATAATGAGGTAATCTCCAAGTGGCTTGACATATACTTAGTTATAATGGTATAATTCAATAAAAATGAATTAATCTTTAATGTATTTAATTTTTTAAGCTAAATTTGAGTTTGAAAAAAACTTAATGATAAGATATTTTAAAAATCAAATTTATCTTTCAATTTCCTAGCAAGTTCAATTTTTTTTTTTAAAAAAAAGATAATGTTAAATATTTTCTGTTCAAAAAAGTTATATTTCAATTCAAAATAAAAAAATAAAAATTTAATCAAGTTTGTTTCAACATTATTTAATAATTAAATTTGATGGGTAAAATAATTTTAAATTTGTAGGAATTTTAGAAAGATTTGATCTTTCATTTTATTTATATTTTGATAAGATAAAACTTTGAATATTGTCACATTTAAAATATAATGATTTAGTCTTTTATTGAATTTAAAATATAAGTAAAAAGATTATCCTACATGTCATTTAAAGAAATTAGACATGTCCATGTCAACATATATTATTTTGTAACTTTGTACCTTTTTTATTACATTTATATATGATGAATATTAATATTAATATTAATATTTATTATGTATTGTTATTCAAATTATTTTTGACCTGCAAACCCTAATATATTGGTACCTCTGTCATTTTTATTTACCAGAGGCTCTCGTCTTAAAATGAAAAAACAAGAAGTAATGTTTAGATTACGAACTTGTTTTTCCAAAACATTAATATATATATATATATATATATATTCATGGGTAGAAAGATAGAATGACTTTATTTTCAGTGTATTCTTTTAACTTGGAATGATATTATTTACTTCTAATGATACCACAAAATTTAAAAGAATTGAAGACAATTAATAATTATCTTCAAATAATGGAACATCATCCCTAACCATCATCCTTTTAAATTGTATGTTTAAACATTTTGGAATGACATTCGTTTCAAATATTGTTAAACTGTTAAATGAGGGATGACATCTATTTTCAATACTATTAAATTCAAAATAAAAAATATATTTTTTAATCATCCCTTATCTCGTTCTTAAAAATCTTTTATTTTGTACTGTGACTTGTTCAATTTAATTAAAATGCCTTATTGCTTTATGTGTGAGGTTTGTTTTCATTTAAAAGTAGATTTTCAGAAAGTAAAAAATGATTAAAAAACTAGTGATAAAAAATCAAAGTGATAATTATATAAAACATAAAAATTTGGAGCTCCGGTATCATGATTCAATTTCCCAAATGTGATTGAGATTTACGAGATAAGGGAACTGGGAAGATTAAATATATACCTTTGCTATATATTTCAAACCTAATTAATTATCATTCAGAAGCCACAAAAAATAACATCCAAACATAAAATTAAATCATTTT
>JBBYHK010063716.1:15156-46621 GCA_038382065.1 Adansonia grandidieri | reverse complement strand
AATTATATTATTTTCTATAATATATGTTTCTATTATTTATGTTGCAAGATAAATAAAAAATAACTTTAATTGCATTTTATTAAAAAAAAGAACATTTACATCATGAAATTGAAAGTGATAAATTTTACACATATAAATAGTTAATTATACATAATTAAATCACAAACAAAATCTGATAATCAATGATGCGAACTTTTCCCTGATGTGCTGACTTGATAAGGCTAATTTTTTCGGCTATGGCCTTCATTCCTACATAGTCCACAACGCTTTGGCTGGCCTCTCTCCCTAAGATCCATTTCATTACAAATTCGACTTGATTTTGGTCAACCTTTAGGATCTCTCTGCATTTCTGGATTAGAGCGCAGTTGTAGACCATTATATTCCGGCTAATAAGCTTCATTCCCGATGGGTTGTAACTCATGTCGATAAACATTGTTTATAGTCTCTAGTCTATAAACATTGCCTACATATAGCTTGCAATCTATATGGACATGAGCACAAGCAGCAACAACATATGAACATGGGTACCTGTGTGCTTGAAACTTCCCACAGTCACACCACCTCTTATTAAGATTTACTTTGTATATCGAAGCCACACTCCCTCTTGGGGGTTTTCTAACTCCTCAATCAAGAAAGTTGATTTGTTCGTGTAAACCCCTGAACAAACTGTGAGTTAGCTTTTCTTCGATTTTTTTGCATAGCATTTGTGACTGTTTCACAATAATTGTGCCTGGCTACCATCGTTGTAATCTGCTTGTTCCCTAGCACCCTAAATAGTTCTACTAATCTAAAATATATGGCTTTCACTAAAGCTGTTATGAGAAAATAACGAGTCCCCTTCAACACCGAATTTATACATTCGGCCAAGTTTGTCATCATATGTTCATATCATCTTCCTTCATCATATGATTGTGCCCACTTGTCCCATGGGATCCTATTGATCCAATCGACCGCTTCTGCATTCTCCGTACGAAGATTTTCATACTACCACTGAAAATAGGGTCGTCACAACTCGTACGCTAAAAAAATAATATGATAATTTTTGGATTTATTAATAACTGATAAATAAACATTAAAATTGATAAGACTGTAAAAAAGTAAATAACCATAAATGCGATTACATACCCATATTAACAACTTGTCGACGCAACTCTTTACTGTTAAACCTTCTCATGAAGTTGGCTGTAATATGTCAAATGCAGTACACAGAATATGCATGCAGAG
The DNA here is from genome assembly GCA_038382065.1 of Adansonia grandidieri. Classification (NCBI taxonomy): domain Eukaryota; kingdom Viridiplantae; phylum Streptophyta; class Magnoliopsida; order Malvales; family Malvaceae; genus Adansonia; species Adansonia grandidieri. The sequence continues at coordinate 45,397 of JBBYHK010063716.1, read as the reverse complement.
GTTTCCATGCACTACCTGAGTCTCTGATCACATATTTTATGGATTCGTGTCGATCAGATATTAAGCATATCCTAGGTTGTCTAACAACATATCTATGTAAGTTGCTGAGAAAAAATGACCATGCCTACTTTGTCTCACCCTCTACAATGGCAAAAGCAATTGGTACTATGTTTCGATTGCCATCTTGTGCAATAGCTAATAGTATTGTTCCTTTGTATTTTTCATAAAAGAATGTATCATCAACTTGGACAATAGGTTTATAGAAGGGAAAGGCTTAGAACAAGACTTGAATGTCCAAAAAAGTCGATGGAAAATACCCAAACCTTGCACCGTTCGATGACCGTGGTATGGAGCTACAATTTGTAATTCCATTATTGTGCCAAGAATAAAATGTTGCATTACACCCAACTATTTCATGAGATCATTGTATGATTTATGCCAATCTCCATATATTCGAACAATTGCCTTCTACTTCGCTATCCATGCTTTCCTATAGGAGGTCATGTATCCATACCTATTCCGTATCTCGGCAACCAAAACTGAGACGAAAATGGCCTGATTTGCTTCTACCAAGGACAAAATGCATGAACATATCACATTGGAATCTAGTTTCATGTGATCTTATGGAATACGGCCAGATGCATAAGTATAAGGACCATTATACTTTCTAATCTCCCATACTTATGTCTTCTTCAATAATCTTGCCATTATACTCCAGTTGCAATCGACGTCATACGTTGTACACTGGCCGTGATATTTGATTGGCGATGATTCTATTACTCTGTAATCTACGAAGTTCTTGATATTATAGTGCTTTATAGCATAAACCACTACCTCTTTTGTTGCGAATTGCATCCCAGTGCAAAACTCACTATTAGATGGATTCCAGCTTACCGAAAACTCTAATGTTTGAGCATATTCTGAAAATTCTACTGCATGCATTGCATCCAAATTGAGGGTACGGATATAGAGAGGTGGCTCATAGTGATGAAGAAGATCACTAACTCCACTAGTAGATGACAGATGAGAAGCATTGATATCACCACCGATATGTGGGCATGGATCTTGGTTGTCATCACTAGCATCAACTTTAACATACTTTTCTGGTTCACTAAAGTCACCAACATAATCACCAGGGGCTCCATATGACACTTCAGGATCAGCAATAGATGACCTTGGCCTGCCATATTCCATTTCAACACCTCTAGTTGGAGAGTCTGTCATTATAAAGTTGTTTGGTTTATCATTTTCGCTGCTTGTAACTGTTGGTGACACAGATGAATAATGAAAAGATTCATACAAATTATTCATCACCAACTGTGCATCTAGAGGAGGTTGACATTCAGGATTCTCAAATGACTATGACATATGTGCATCTGCATTAGGCATGTATGAAGCTTCAATATCATGAAGTACATCCTCAAGGTCGACATATAACTTAATAACACTGACATTAAGAAATTGCCGATGAACATCAAACATGCATTTGACATCATAATCATCTTCAATTGGGAATATCCAATATTGGACGCATCTTTCTCCCATGAAAATAGACAGCCTATACTTGATATCTGATACTCTGGTTCTGCTTGTAGCTCTGATTTTTGTACTAATTTTTACTTTTAATTCCTCTATTATAATGTTTTCATCAATATTAATGGTTCTAGGATGGTTAGTTTGAAAGGTAATACCTTCTTCATTGCTAACAATTTCTCCATTAGAATAGACAAGTGCAACAAATTTATTACTCATGTTGGTAAGATAGAAATAACTCTAAACAAAATGCTAACAATTGAAAACTAAGAAACAAAAAAAGAGAATGAAGAAGCACTATCACTAAACTGAGAAAACAACAATAGCAGCTAAACATGAAAATGACAATGATGAACTCATATTTATAATGCAACAAAGTCAACAAGATTTTTTTCCCATTCAAAATGTCTGAATTTGTCCCAAGCGTTAATCTAATCTTTGCAGCTTGAAATTTACAATCCCTGCATTAGTCTCATCAACTAAAGATAATATCAGAAGGAATCTAATTCCTATGCATTAGTCTCATCAACTTATTCATATCAGAAGAAATCTGATTCTCATTCATTGGTCTCATCAGCTTATTTCATATCAGAAGAAAACGTATTTCTCATGCATTAGTCTCATCAACTTATTTCATATCAGAAAGAATCTGATTCCCATGCATTAGTCTTATCAACTTATTTCATATCAAACGAAATATGATTGCATGCATTTGTCTTATCAACTTATTTCATATTAAAAGAAATCTGATTGCATGCATAAGTCTTATCAATTTATTTCATATCAAAAAATCTGATTATCTTGCATTAGTCTTATCAACTTATTTTATTTCAAAAAAAATTAATATTCATACATCCTTTCCAACACAAATAAAATCTAAAACTTATAAACTGTGTCATGAAATACGAAATCGTCAGATGATTTGACGATTTCTGAACGCGGTATACTTAATAAAAGCAAAAAAAATTATTATGAATTGTCCAATTTTGTTTGCCCGGTTTTGCAATTGGTGAGAAATCGGCATTACATTTGTCAATTTCTTATAACAAACTGAGAAATCACCTAATCAATTAGCGATTTCTCATCTAAAAGTTGAGAAATTGCCATCTGATTTGGCGATTTCTCAACTAAATTTTACAATTGAGAAATCGACATTTGAAATGATGATTTCTCAACTGATTTTCAAAATTGGCCTATTTCAATAAATAATCTGAAAATAACATATTTACGTAAATAAAAAATTATATTATTTAAATAAAAAAGTCAATAATAATAATACGACGACAACAACAATACCTAGATCACCACTTTGGTTCAAAAGTCCGCAGGTAGGTTAAACTCCTAACCAAATTTCAATTGAAAATTGGGTCTAATGTTAGTTTAAGAATGAAATCAAATCAAAGTTTCTCAAAATGAAAAATTAAATGTTTACAATATCATCATATTTTGCTCATATTTCTTTAAATTTCAAGCTATAAGATTAATGGCATGCCTTATAAATAAAGGTATAATCATGTACCAGTTTTAACAACTTTTGTTAATGTCCTATCTTGATAAAGTATGAAGTACGAATAATTTAAGAATAATAATTTGTCGCAACAATAATAGTATAATTACAAATTAATTATAGTTTCCTTATAAAATATATTTCTTCTATGAATGTTATCTATGTAATTTTGAATATGTATGAAACTTTAGATAAAGGATGCATTGGTTAATAAAGTTGTTGTACCCCCAAGCACATCAATTGACCAAATGGAATCTCCATCCAAATGATTAGAATGCTCATAAAGGTGACCAGTGCACTTGGACATTGACGTGATCTTTTGACAATGGCTTTTGAGGCAATCTCGGGTCAGGCACCTCCTTTCGAGTAGCCATCAACACTCATTGACAAATTTGGCTAAAAAACATGGTAACCCCACATCTAGCCATATTTCAATAACATTATCTGATAATGAGTTCCTCAGCAACACCTTTAAAAAGGTCAATTAGACCTCAGGTAAGGCAAGACTCATTCTTTCCACCTCATTCTCCTTTTTAGCTCACTAAAAACTTGAAACTAACTTAACCATTAGAATGAACCCTCGAGTCCCAACTCTAGTGCCCTTCCAATCCTTTTTATATTATAGATCCTATCGTCGCTCTTCTTTTTTACCCTCTTTAAAACGACATCAACCATTAGGACCGTTTATGGAAAACAAACAAAAAATCATGGCTAACCAACATTTTGACAGATCTCATCCTCATTACTAGAAATGATAAATCAAACCTACACCCACTCTGCCTTACAACCCCCAGCTTGCAACCAACCTTTTCATGTTATCAAATACCAATGTCTATACATTCTTGGTTACTGCAATCACCTTTCAGCTACGACCAGAGTTTACTGCTCTTGCTTTTACCAATGGCAACTAACCCTTCCAAACATAGCCAACCATCAAGTTCAAATAGGCCAACCGTAGTCAACCCCATTCTAGATGTTGTCAATATACTTGTAATACCCACCAACACCCTTGTAACGCAACCCTTATTTAACAATGCGAGCCTGTTCACCCCCTTATATGCCTATGCATTATGGTCAAAGTACCTTACCATCCTACCTACTTTGTCACTCTCGATAAGATGCCCTGATTGTCACACCTAATGCCAGACCCAATTCCAAGCAATAAAAAACCAGCTTGTTACCATGCAACAATCTCAATTACAATTAGCTCAGTTGGTCAATTCCTAAACTAACCACTAAACCACACCACTAATAGATCGCCTAACCCAACAATCAGTGGACTGCCCACAAAAACCAGTGCCACTAAACAATCTTATCTGTTAGGCCATCGAAAAAGCTATTGCTCAATGCCTGCATAGCATGTTCCATAACTCAAGCACTACAATCAGACAACAGGGTCTCATTCTTACACCAGGCCCTAGATCTTGCAGAATAGGTAGCTGCGTTAAATCAAGAAATCAAAAATCTCAAGCAAACCTATAAAGATAACTGGGAATGGCTTGACGACAAAAACAATCCCTTGTAAGTCACTATACAACAAGTACCAGTCCCTAGAAAAATCAAACTTTCCTCTGATACATATAATGGGAATGTAGTCCCAACAGATCATCTCAACCACTTCCAAGCATTCCATAACTTGTGAGATGTCTCGGATGTAGTACAATGTCATATTTCCTCGACAACACTTCATGGTTTTACATGCATATGGTGGTACTCCTTTAATTCAGGTTCCATCACAAACTTCGATCAGCTTGGTAAAAATTTCCTTGCCCATTTAGGCAGTTGCAGAACAGCAGTCAAAACCTCTACTAGCCTTATAGTAGGCAAACAGAATCAAGAAGAAGTCATAATGAAATATGTAAAGCGTTTCAATGCTATGACCCTAAAAGTATATGACCTAAATGACGAATGGGCAATCCAGGCCTTTATCTTAGAAGTGGGGCATAAATACTTAAAGTACGCACTTACTGATACCCAACTAATCAAGCTACACCAGCTCTATGAGAAAATACAAAAATATGCTGAAGCCAAAAAAAATTGAGATCGCCAATCAAAAAGTCAAATGCCAAGGCAGGGAGCCAATAAGCAACTAATAAAGTAGAACTAGTAGAAATGATTGCTTTAGTCCTAGGCAACCAAAGGAAAACAAACCCAATCAATCGTAGAATAGTAACCCATAGAGTAAGAAGATAGAATGGACCCTACCTTATACAAAGTATGACTCGTACACCCATATTAATGCCAGCAATACTCATAACCTCAACACCATTATGAAGGATGGCCTAATCGAAAGATCGTTACCAATGAAGTGCAAACAAAGCAAAAAAAAACCCGAAGGGCACTGTGATTTCCATAACAATATAAGCTATATTATTGAAGATTGAATTAAATCACTAGTAAGGAAGGGGTGATCAAATAGTTCATAAAGGAAAAAAAAACCAGTTCAAGAGACAGACCACGGTTGCCCAGCAAGCAGAGGGACAACATGGCGAACAAGCGATCGATCATTGGTGTAATCAATGCCATGTGGGCACCACAAAGGACTAGGTTGTAAGCAAATCCAAAAGAAAGTCACATTTACAAAGCATTGTGGCAGCGGATACAACTCCAAAGTGATTCAAACAGAATGGCTAGGAGATAGTTTTCACAGAGGTAGATTCCCATCTCTTATTAGACAATAGGAATGACCCCATAGTCGTATCTGCTATCATTGGCAATTACCATGGCAATTGGATCCTGGTAGACAACAATAGCACTGTCAAAATCCTGTAATAGGATATATTTCAAAAGATGGGATTCGAAAACAAAGACCTTACCATTTTTTCCTATTTATGGATTTTCCAACCAACCAATACCTATCAAAGGAACAATATATTGCCTGTTATTCTAGGGGATGATAAGCATATAGTAACAACCATGGTAGACTTTTTAGTAGTCAACCAGCCTTTCGTTTATAATGTCATCTTGGGAAGACCTCTAATGAAGAAGACCAATATGATCATAGCAATTTATTGCCTAACTGTTAAGTTTTCTATGCCAATAGGAGTAGGCTACATGAAATCTAATCAAAGAATTGTTCGCTAATGCCATCTACTATGAATTGAGCTGGCCACAAAAAAATTACCTTGTGTAGAATCACAGCAAAACAACATTGCCATAACAAAAATGGCAGTGAACATAACCACACTAACCCAACCACAAGCTCTTGCACTCGACAGTTTAGAAGTCAGATATGGTTTCAACTACTATAAACCCTAACCGATTGAAAAAACAGAGAAAATAGCTTTGTATGAATAAGATCCTAAACTCTTCACCAACATATATGCTTCACTTAACCAACATAAAAAGAATGTTTCCCTCATGAAAATATAGACAACTTAGCTAATATGTCAGGAATCAACATAAATGTCATGATGCACTCACTTAACGTCGACCTGAGGGCAACATCTATCAAACAAAAAAAAAACCATCATTTCGTGCCAAAACATCTTAAAGCCATTAAAGAGGAAGTGGATAAGCTCCTAGCAGCAAATTATATCTACTAAATGAAATATCCAGAGTGGCTGGAAAATGTCGTAATGGTCAAAAAGGTAATCGAAAAGTGGAGAATGTCTATCGATTTTACAGACATAAACAAAACTTACCCTAAAGATAACTACCCGCTCCTAGCTATTGACTGTCTGGTTGACACTTCTGTTGGCCATAAATTTTTGAGTTCCATGGATGCTTTTTCAGGCTACATCAAAGTCAATGGGCTAAAAGAAAATGGCTTTCATTACCGAAAATGCAACATTTTGTTACCAAGTCATGCCTTTTTGGCCTAAAAATGTAGGAGTTACTTACCTACAACTAGCGAACAAAATTTTCAAAGGTCAAATAGGGCAATCCATGGAGATTTATATGGATGACATGCTGGTCATAAGCCCCTCTATTCAATAACACATCGATGAAACAAAAGCTTTTCAAATACTAAGAGAATATAACATAAAGCTCAACCCTTTAAAGTGTCTATTTAGAGTAGCTGTACAAAAATTCTTGGGCTTCATAATATCCTCCCATAGGATAAAAGCAAATTAGAAAAAGATAAAAGCAATATTAAAAATGGGATTGCCAAAGTCAAACATGGAAGTACAATGGCTAACAGATAGAATGGCTGCACTAAATCACTTTATTTCTAAATCTACTTACATATGTTTGCCTTTCTTTAAACTGCTCAGGGGCTGACTCGATATAAATGGATGGATGAATACTAACAGTCGCTCGATAACTTAAAGAAATACCTATGCTTGCCATCATAGCTTGCAAGCCCAAAACCAGGCGAATAGCTATTTGCATACTTGGCCACATTAGATGAGTTGTCTTTGTTAAAGAAGAAGATAAAACACCATACTCGATGTATTATATTAGCAGAGCACTCTGAGCTAGTGAAACAAATTACACTAGAATTGAGAAATTGGTGTATGCCTTTATTATGGTTGCAAGAAAGCTTAGACAGTGCTTTCAGGTGCACCTTATCATTGTCGTTATGAATCAACCACTCAAAAAAATACTTCTAAAGATAGACTTAGCAAGGTGAATGATCCAATAGAGTCTGAAAGTTAGTGAGTTCAGCCTTACTAAAACCCTAGAAAGGTTGATTGACTTTGTCATTGAATGCTCGTCAAATTTTCCCAAAGGACTGCACCAACATAAAACATTGCAATCTCATTACAGCTTAATTCCAAGACTAAATAATTAGATCAACAAATTGAAAATAACAACTATGTTGATTTTGGACAATCTACATTGATGGACAATCTAGAAAAGATGGCTTAGGAGTTGGAGTATTATTGGTTAACCTTAAAGGCCAGGAATGGCAATATGGCTTGTCATTCGACTTCACCACCTCGAACAATATGGCAAAATATGAAATGCTAATTGTGGGCCTAGAATTAGCAAAAGCATTGGGAGCCAATCACCTCACCTTTACACAAACTCTCAGCTAGTGGCGAACCAAGTAAATGGGATATATGAAGTCAATGATCAATTACTGGCCAAGTACTATGGTATGCTTATACGACTATGCAAGTCTTTCGATCCTGTGGCTGTTAAGTGAATTCCTCATAAGCAAAACAAACTAGTGGACTCACTATCTAAAATGACAAGCAGTCTGAAAATCTTTACCAAAGAAAAAGTCTTGCTTGAGTGTGTTCGAGCATACAGCTACGACTAACACATGCTCGAAATAGCAACTAATAGCAAGGAGAACTAGATAAACCCCACTTTGTCCTTCTTCAAGGATAACATGGCATCCTCCGACCCTTTGTTAGACAGCTAGAGAAAAGAGCCAACATGTATACAATCACCAATGACACTCTATATAAGAAATCCTCCACTCTTCTTCTGCTTACATGCTTGGCTCAAAAAAAGCAAATTATGTTTTAAGGGAAATTCATGAAAGCATAGGTTGCAATCACTTAGGGGGCAGAGCTTTAGCACAAAAAGCTCTCAATCAAGGTTTCCTCTAGCTGACTATAAAGAAGGATGCAACTAACTTGGTCAAAAAATGCCCATATACTAGCTTTAATAGCTTTTGTCAATGTCCTATCTTGATAAAGCACAAAGTATGAATAATTAAAGAATAATAATTTTTTGCAACAATAATAATATAATTACAAATTAATTCTGGTTTCCTCATAAAACATAGTTATTTTTTGAATGCTATCTAACAAGTATGTAATATTGAATATGTATGAAATTTATAGATTACGAATACATTCGTTCATAAAGTTGTTATACCCCCAAGCACGTCAATCAACCAAATGAAATCTCTACCCAAATGACGCAAATACTCATAGTGGCAACCAAGCCTTAGTCAGCAAAGTGCACCTGAACATTGACATGACCTCCCGACAATGGCTTCCGAGGCAATCTCGAGTGAGACATCTCTTTTTAAGTAGCCACCGCCACCCACTAAAAAATTCAACTGAAAAACATGGTAGCTCGATAGCTAGTCGTATTTTGGTAACATTATCTAACAATTAGTTCCCAAGTAACACCTACAAAAGGGTCAATAAGGCCCTAGATAAGGCAAGAATCTCTCCTTCTACCTCATTCTCTTTCTTTGCTCACTGAAAACTTGAAACTAACTTAACCATTAGAATGTGCCTAGAGTCCCAACTCCGGTGCCCTTCTAACCCTTCTTTATATTGCAGATCCTGTTTTCACTCTCCCTTTCAACCTTCTTCAAAAAGACATCAACAAAAATAATGCTCAAAATAACATATATAGATAAGATGAAAAGATGAATTTCATAGCAATCCAATTGTCTTAGGCATACACCAACAATTATTTGTTGTATAGATCAGATGGAAAGATGGATTGAACATCCCAAACCTAAAAGTCTAGACAATTACTCATACTACCATTGAAAACACAAAGATAGGAAATACTAATAATTTTACCTAGTTAGATACCAAATCTAACATTGCCTTGAAATTTTTAATAGAACTACCTTCTGGGCCAAATACTCTTTGTGTAATTTCATTTATTGCCTTCAAATTCTCCCTCATTTTCTTTCTCTTTTCTTGTTCTAATACTAGATCCAAATAGCTCATTATGCCATTCTATGTAAAAATTCCACCCTTAACCACCACGCCAATCTCCTAAACTTAGTCTATCATTCCTCTGTTTATCCCATGATCCATAAAAAATGGCTTGACAATTATCGACACCCCACCTACTATGCTTTCTAGTAGTGAATTAAAACCACCATGGCCTATGTGCACCTTAACAGCATCATGAGCCAGCACATCTATTTAAGGAGCCCCATGGTACCACTATACCATTGGCCTTGTGTCTAGAAACCCATTAGGCAAATATGCCATTTCTTTGTCCCTTAAAGACCAAATGAATGGAACCTTGCTAGCTTCTAGTGCTTCTACTAATGCTACAAGTTCATTTGGAGGCTGAATTATCACCAAGCCAAAGCCAATATATGCCACTGTTGCAGGCTTTTGCTTGTCAAGCCTTGCCATGCAACCATATGATCTAGAACTGCTACTAGTGGTGTTGAAAGGACTACAAGTCCAACATTAAGGAATTCTTTGAACTTGGATTTTGGATGATTTGTAATTGAAGGGTTTAGTTCTTCAAAAGAGTTTATGAAGACAGCGTCTATCTAATATAACACTTGGCTCATTTGATGTAACATGCGATAAAAGTCCTATTCAAGATTTCCAGAGATGGTTCTTTCGAGCAAGTCGTGGATACGCACATTAGACATTTCAAGTATGAAGTTGACGGTTTCATCCTCTATTAAGGACTTTATGTCCAAACTCTGGTTGTGAATAACAATGCATCTAGATATGAGCTTTATAAAGAATAATTCTTTCCATTATTTTCCCCCACTATTCGAAAGATTAACGCATTGAGAATATTATTTATCTCATATATAAATTCCTCAGACAATTTAAGATTGATATCCATTGACTCTTATACATAATGATCATCAAAAGAATAGATTATCCTTTTAAACTTAAAGCATCAATTATCTTAGACAATATCAATGAGATAGAGTTATTACCGATCAAGATTATCTCTAATAAATGATGATAATCTCATATTTTTCATAATGTCAGTTGTTTAATCACCCAGCAAGGATTTAGTTGTTTCGTACGAAAGTACTCTACCCTTTTTTTTGCAATACTTTTTACATAATTTTATCTCAGAGCAGTATGCTTGCCATTGCAGACAGTTTTTCATTCTTGGTGTTGTAAATAGCGACTTGATTCTCACAATATAATGATTGGTCCTTTGGTTCTCTCAATAAACGGAATACATTTAAGAAAATTTTTATACAAAAGTAAATCCTTGGTGGCATTAGACTTTGCAATGTAGTCAGATTCCATGGAAGATAATGCAGCACAAGTTTGTTTCTTTGATGACGAAGAAACAATATCACCCCCAATAGTTGGGGCAAGCTTTTGTAGACAATAGCTTTCGTGCATATTGTTTCCTCATTGTTGCATTCCATACATTGCTAATAATGTCATTTGAAACCTTTGAGACAAATCCTAATTGACAATAAGCTTCTTGAAATTATTGTTTCTTAGATTGCATTCAATTACTTCGCATAGTAAAGGTCGTGTCATCAAATTTACTTAATCATGATACAAACTCCCTATATATGCTCACTTGTTATTTTTTTTATTTTCTTTCATGCATCATAACATCATGATTGCACTTACTTTCATACATGCACGCTTGCATTCTTTCATAACATGCTCTCAATGAATTTGACAGAATAAATTATGTTTGCTTCGCATGGAAGGTTTTCTGAGAGAGTTTCTCTTTCAAATCTCAGGTATATTGAGGTTGGAAAGGTCACTGGAGGAATAGTTTGGTTTTAGATAGAAGAATTTAAGTTGACCTCGTGACAAAGAAGAGTTATCTCGTGTTGACATATTTTTGAATAAATAAATTTTGGATTACAAAAACTGTCGTATTTTCTCAATTTGAGTTTTAAAAAATTTGAAAAAAAAAAAAAAAAGAACTCGTCAAAAATTGCACCCAAGTAAACTTTTATCCTACTCTATCTCTCCTACAATAGATCATCTTCATCTTTTTTCTGCTTGTCAAGAATTGTACCCAAGTAAACTTTTATCCCAGTCTTGCTCTCCTGCAATAGAACATCGAATTTGATCGCTTAGATGGCACAATTGTCTATGGAAATCGAAATGATTGTTAGCTTGAACTTTTTAAGTCAAACCAAGTGATGCACATGCCACTGCCAACCCCATTTGAATGGTTTGTTTTTTGAACATTTGGGAATGGGAACGAGGATTGGTGATTGCCACATTCTTTTGTACAAAGAAAAACAGTTGGTCCAACTTCCATATAACAGCAGAATTTATCTGCAAGTTTTTGACTCCAGGCTTCCCATAAGAAAAACTGGAACCAACAATTTAAAAGATACTAGTAGTATAATATTTAACAAAGTCAGAAGTACATTATCTTCACTCGAAACTATAAAGCTGAAAACAAAGGACAAAAGCCCTGTAGCCAAACACTTAATGATGTCATTCTACTTATATTGGAAAAAAAAAAAGCCGAAGGAAAAAAATTTCTGCACAAGTACATGCCCTTTTAGCACATAGGATATATCAACAATACTTCAAAACGAGTTCATCTAAACAGTGCAATACATCCCAGCCATCATGATAAATACCAAATATCAAGCTGCACCTAGAAAACCTGTATAATTACTGAGATTGGAGACATACATATATATATCCCCCTACGTCAAAACACCTAAAATATTCTACACATCACCAATAGGCATATGCAGCATCTCCAGCAGCCATACCTACGTGACACAGCACCTTCATAAAAATGGTGAGTTTGGGGAAAGAAGGTAAAAAATGAGCCAAAATGCTGCATCTGTTTACATTTAGGGGTGCTGGTGGTAGAAACCGTAGCACAAGCTTAATTCCCAAGTCAAACTCCTAACCAATTAGCTTCCAAGTCAAAATTAGCCACATCTACGAGTCCAACATCTCATCTTGTATCTCATTTGGGGCAATGAGCCCCGGGATAGAAAGCATCCGTTGTCGCTCTCTTTCCCTCTGTACAGCAGCCTCTTCTGCATAGAGATCTTTGTTGTCCTGCAGAAAGTAGAGCCAAATGATCAGCTCATTCATCAAAAAGCAAATCACATACAGAGATGTGAAATTTACTGTCATCAAAGACCATACAGTGCAACTCCAAAATTGCAACTAAAAGTAACTGTTAATTTAACCAGCAATGATAATATGATAAATCTAATAGCAAAGAACTTTTTTCTTTTTTTTTTTTTTGGCTCTTCAAAATCTTTACCTGTGCTGAAAATTCTTTTGATTGCACAAGGAAGTCCCGTATGTGATTCTTAAATGCGGACAAATCATTTCTCGACTCAAATAATCCATTCACAAATTGAGTGACCTGAAATCAATAGATCAGTGATATTGACTCGGTAAAAAAAAAAAAAAATCAATTTGATCTGAATCTTGTATTATACCTCAGCTGCAGTCATGTTGGGGAATGATGTACTCAGAAGTTTTATTGTGTATTCACGAACAAAAATTCCGTTATTTGGGTATTGATATGGAACTGTAGCAGCATCCCACAAGGGCTCAGTCAACAAACCACTTTCAACCTGAAAACATTTATTGACCAAGATTAAACCTATGTTGCATCAGCTCTTCATTTTTCTTGAAGCATCCATGTCCTACGCATCTCTAGACATGAAGATATGACCCTCCAAGGACCCGCTAAATACATGCAAATACTTTAGAAAAAATGAAATATACCCGCATCCGACACTCGTATCTGAGACCGAGTAAAATAGGATTAAACCGATGCAAATCAGAACACTTAAAGCACAGTAAAATACTTTACCAGGCAGAACAGTTGCTGTAAAACCAAGACATGCAACTTGAAGCCAGGTTTGTGAAATGTGTCTGTCAAGACAGCAAATATTTCTTGCTCAATAGTCAAAAAGTATGTTCGGTAGAACTGGTTGCAAAATTCAGAAGCCTGTCAAGGTACCAAAACCAAAAACTCAGCAACCCATACAATTCAGTTATCAACCATGCAAAACCACAACACTGACCTGAAAGTTTTTTAGCATCTCCAGCAGAAGATTTAGACCAGTTTCTGCAATATTCCTTTCTGTATGCCGGAATGCCCAAACGATTGAATCCATAACAAGCTTTAATTGCTGATGAACGAACACGAAAAAAGATAGTAATAAACAACAATTGCCTTGAAACTCTTTCTAATATCCAAAAAAGATAGTAACTGACATTAGGTAATAGTTGAAAAGATAAAAGTTTAGACCGAAACAGAAATTTAAAGACTATTTCCTGTTTTTAATTAAAGGACAGTTATAATATATCAGTAAAACAACGAAACTGAAGACCAACCTGACTTGACAACCGAATTAGAGCAGGAAAACAATGAGTAGCAATGGCACGAAGCAATGAAAAGAATTTAAGGCGATGTTCTGGGTAATCTTCAAAATTTTTAGTTATCATCTGCAAGGCATGGCAACAATAAATTATAGGCAAAGCAACTGAAGAATAAACTACAAATTTCAACTTTTAACTGGTGGTCTGCAAAGCAGCATCAGACTTACAGTGACAATATTATCAAGAATGCAGTTATGACATGTTATCTATCAGCTAAATCACGTAGTGAATCAGATTTTATCAAATCTCAAGGAAATGAGAAATGATCTAGAAAATATCTCCATAAAAAAAGGACAAAACAAAAGAAAATAAAACAGAAAATAAAAATTAATGAAAGGGCATTTTCTTTAAAGACATTTAACAAACATTTTAAAACATATTCTTTCCATGTTTTTCTGATAATCTCCCGCGGCTTTAATGCACAAATATTAGAGTCCCTATTGAAGTAAGGGCTACTGCCAGTAGCACCATACTCTAAGCTTTACAAAGGGCTGAGACAACACCCTATTCCCCCATCCCCCATGAGCTCTTCCTCCTTTTAAAAACACGTAAATGATATAGATAAAAAACACGTAAATGATATAGATATAAAAGTAAAGGCTCACCTCCAACGTGCATTGGAAAACAGCTTCAAATATACGGGAAATGTCATCTATCATTGCAGCCTTATACCTTCATGCATAAATAACCAGACCAAAAGATAAGAAATGCAAAGATTTGATACCTAAAAGTGAAATCAAAAATAACAAAACTAAAAGAGAAACAGTATTACTTCAGCAAGTGGCAGTAAGATAAAGAGAGGGTAAGTGCTGCATGTTTTAGGCACAAAGAAAATGTTGTCCTTAAAAAAATTTACCAACAAATGAAGCTTAGAAGTGTTCAATACAGCACCAATATTGGTCTGACCATATGGGAATAAAGCACCAATGTCTAAAAATAAAACTAATTGCATTAATTTTGGCAAGCTTAATGTGCAAAGACAAAAAGGAATTCCCATATATTTTTAGCTGGGCCTCGAAGAAATATCAACAACAGAAAGATTCTCTGGTAAAATAAGTACTAGTAAACAACCCTCAAACAACTATAGGATCAAGAAGGGCTTCATGTACTCAAGAAGAAGTTGATTAATGTAACATCATATAAATGGAAGACTGTATGCAATGGTACCATACTTGTTTATTATTGTAGCAAAAAGTGACAAAACTTCAGATTCTCTAGCATCAGGTAGATTTCTAGCATAGTCACCAAGAACCGGATCCATCATAGGGGGAACAAATTGTTTCCCAATTTGTGGTTGATCTTCTGCCTTGTCCAAAAATGTCTCAATTAGCTTAAGAGTCTCCTTCTTAACAGATCTGCTCCATAATGCAGATTAGACAAACAAGAAAGTTATGGTTGAAAATAAACAAAAGCATGTCTGTAAAAATCTAAACATCGGTCTCACCGTAGAAGTTTCACATAGGATGTCTTTGATGCGAAGGGCCCACCTTCAGCAATACTATTTGATATAAGCTCACTGTACATTCTGTTAATTTTTATTTGAGCACCATAAATTACACATATTAGCAAAAAGAAAGTTCATAGAATTTCCATGCTCAAACTTGCATTCTCCACTACTAAATCAAAAATTTTACCTGTATACATTGAGCATGTCCAGAAAAATCAAAGAAATCTGGGTTAAGAAATATGTTCCAAGAGAACTGGCTGCACTAGTATTTGTCTGCAAAGTGAAAAGACACATTCTATGTCTCAGTAAATCCCAACAGGCAATGAATTATAACCACAGCATGTACATCAGGAATATCAAGTCTGCAAGGAATGATTAGCACTAATCCACCACCAAAAAATCCAGTCAACAGAGACATGGACACAAACCATTAAATTATCATAACAATCAAGAATCCCCCCCTCCAATAAACAGGAAACTTTCAGAATGAACTACCATTTAAAATTTTAGTTTTCATTTGCACAATGCAATAGAAACCACATAGAAAAGCATAATATATCCTTCAGCAAAAGGCAGATCCTTACCTAAGCTAAGAAAAATGAATGAGATGCCTTAGCTCTACAAAAATTCAACAAAAGAAACTAAGAAAACAATCCAAATGAAAATATACCTGTAATATGTTTAGCACGGTTCTTATCACATCCTGATCTTTAAGGAAGTCAACACTTTGACGTGCCTGCCCTATAATTTCACCCCATTTCTGCAAAACAAGCAACACCCTAAGAAACAGGCTACCAGCACAATCTCACGTACTTGCATGCAATGGCACAAACACATAAATACATATAAGAAACAAAAAGGCAATAGTTCCTCTCTCCATGATGAACCTGGTTGGGGAGTTCCATCAGTCTATGCAAGTATTCATCCCTCTTGAGGGGATCAGATTCTGCTTGGATCATATGACCAACCTGAAATTTAAAATTAAGAAAAAAAGGGAAAATGAGCCTATCCAGCAAAAGAATAGACATGCACAGATCTTAATAGTACAGGCATGGAAAGGGAGGCTTACAGATTCATAAAATGTATGAATCTGATGAGGCTCTAGATCAGCGACCGTTGTTGCAAGAGCAGAAACAAGTTCAGACACAAATGGTTCGTTTTCTCCAACCTGAATTCACAAGATGCATTTCACCAATATAACAGGTTTGACCTAACAATATATATATATATATATATATATATATTGTCATAACCATAGAGGCAAAATGTCAAAAGTAGATGATACCTGCACAATCACAAATTTTCGCTTGCATTTCTGAACAATTTTCAAGAACGTGTCACAGGCCATATCCTGTAGCGTCCAACATGTTATATTAAGAAATTATAGTACGAAATAATAGCCAAAATCTTGAATCATAGCATCACCAGTAGCAAGATCATAAATAATGAGATCCTTGTAAACAAATAAAAGGAAAAATTCAACTTGCTGTGTACTTCCAATTACACTTAACAAATGTTTTAAGCAATAACAAACATATACTATAATAACAAGCAAATCAGTTATGTTAAGCTATAAGTGCTTTAACCATTGAATAACATTCCAGAAGCTGAAAATTATTTCTTGTCCCAATGATTTTACCTGAACTCCTGGATGTGTTTCATGCATGAACTCAAACAATTTATTAACAACGGTTTTCAGGAACTTCCAATGAGCCCTTAAAAACCTTGGATATTGTCCAACAACATACCTGCAAACAAAACCAATAACAAACATCAAAACAAGAATGGCAATTTTAAAATACAGCATGCAGAAGATGAGCAGCCGTTAGCTTCCTTAAGACACCTCCAGTCACCAACAACACATGCCACACTAGAAGTGCCCAAAAATAGCCACAAAGTTCAAATAATAGCTCCGATCATAAAATCAAATGTAGCATCTTTTCAATGGTAACTGCATAGCCCAGAGAGAAACCAACATAGAAAGCGCACCACACTCTTGAAATCACATATTCTTACATGATGTTACTAGCAATAACAGCTTTATTGTCTTTCCCTTTTGTGATTTCACACAAATTCAGCAAATCACGAATGACCATCACCAGAAATCTGTTTTCCTGCAATGAACACAAACATGTTAATTAATACCAGCAAAAAGCATGTAAGGAGGGAGGAGCTAGCAACTCATGAAAGTATATGCTTATATGTGTACATCACTTCATGTCAGGCAATATTTTCACTCTTTAGAAGCTAATAAATCCTTAGCTCCCAATAAAATCTTTCTTCCATCAATGAGCTTGTGGTTAATAATTCTTGGTGTAGATAGAATGATACCTGGTCTTCCATCATGGAACCAGAAATAGATCCTATTGCCCAGCATAATGTGTTCAAATTGTTCCAACTCCAATCCTCACCACTCAATTGCTTTCTTAATTTCTTCAGCATCTGCATTACATAGATAACAAAAGAAATCCATATTGAATTGTATTCTATTGAATCACATAAATTTAAAATATACCATAAGCTTCAAAAATCCAAGAAAATAAAAATTTAAAATCCAAGACCGAACTATAATAGAAAGAGGACTCCATTCTCCCTAGATTCTCAGAACTTGAAAGTTGACTTCTTTTTTTCTCTGATGATTCCTTAGTCTGCCATTACATTAGTGATATCATATGCAATAGAATATTTACATGCCATATAGCCACAGTTATTTAGGGAAGATAAAGGACACAGAGGAAATTTTTCATTTTTATTAGTGAACACAATTCCCTACCAGACAGCAAAATTAGGTCAGAAAGCAGTAAATAACATCATTTAACTTTTGGAAAACAGAAAATTATAAACGTATCATAGTCATCCTATACCTGCTTTTCGGTATCATCGTGATCTAGGTGAGACAAATAAATCAATGTCTCCCTCATAATCTGCAACATATAACTTCATTAACAATGGAATCCAGGAGAAAACAACTAATTCAAAAATATATATATTTATTAAAAGGCTAATACCAAGACATTAACATCCAAAATAAGATAATATCAAATATAAGCTTCTAAAACCTAAGCTGTTGGATAATAAAGATTTGAAGTGTTTGTTTCCATATATCAAGTGCAGCATATAGTAGAGACAATAAAAGATATTCAATTTACAAGGTAGAGGCACCTTTAGACAAAAGATAAATAAATCAAGCAGACATTTTACTAGGTGGAAGTTACAGATAATGACAAGAAGAAAAATACTAAGACTGTCTAATGAAGAAAGCCATAATTAATTTATACATTTTTAGGGGATTAAAAGATTAAGACCTCGTGAACGGGAATTAAATATTGTGAAAGTTAAGTCATCTACATTAAGCAATACACATTTGATTTTAGAGATTTGTCACCTTATACTGAACAAGAACATCATTGTCTTTCATTGTCTCTCGAACAATATTGCCATTTTCATCTTCAACTATAAGAACCTCCTCAGGCTTAGCCATACGACAAATCATGAGCATTCTCAACTTTGACATTGTACCAGCATAAAGTTGTCGTCGTTGCAGGAGCTGGGCACCAGGCCCATCAACCATGCCAGGAAACAAAGGCACCTGTCAGATTCAATTCATTGACAAGAATTAAGTGACCCTTCCACAGCAATCTAGAAATGGCAAATGTTATCGTAATTCACATTCACAAAAGCTAAAGCCAACAACAATTTACAAAAGTAAGATAGTGCCATCTAGAGTTAACAATAACAATTCCAAGTCAATTTCCACAGACAGGAAGAAAACCATTTAAAAAATGGATAATATCTAACAAGTCATCCATCTAACCGTGTAAAAAGAATAAACCAACATGATTTTTTCTTTTTTTACACACTTTCTAATATACATAGCTAGATTTGAAGGCAATAATAAATACGTCC
Organism: Adansonia grandidieri; assembly: GCA_038382065.1. Classification (NCBI taxonomy): domain Eukaryota; kingdom Viridiplantae; phylum Streptophyta; class Magnoliopsida; order Malvales; family Malvaceae; genus Adansonia; species Adansonia grandidieri. The sequence continues at coordinate 26,016 of JBBYHK010063716.1, read as the reverse complement.
CCTATGCCATTGTTTCCAGTTGGCATAACTCGCAGACAAAAACCCAGAAGAGGAAGATTTTAAGAAAAAGGTGGCTAGAAGAAAAAAGTTACATGATTTGCTGCCCATAGACATCATAACCCTTAAGCTATAATGGAGATCTGCGGTAGTTGCCTACATTGCAAATCCTTTACAACAAATAGCTTTAAAGTAAATATAAAATAATCCCAATACCTGCAGTCCCGTCATGTTTGCAGTTGTTGCAGGATTATCCAGGTTATGATGTGCATCAAATAGCTCCAAGACCAATGAGTTCCAATAGTCCAAGCAAACCTATTTAACCAGAAGATAAGAAACATAATACTTTAGAACAAATTCTTAAAGGTTAAAAAAGGAACAAGTTGATACAACACATCATTCGCAAATGAAGGATATTAAATTGCCATGATACCTTAAAGACCTCTGTATCATCCACATAAGATATGCTGATAAGATACTCCAGACCCATTAACAATGCAGAAATATTTTCTTGTACAGTCTCCAGCACCCGAATATGAAACTGAAAACAATGATCAATCCTGTATTAACAATATGCTTAATCAAAAAGAAGAAAAAATCAACTGTAAAAGTATGTATTAGAACAACAATATTTGTATTTTGGATCATTCTTCGCAAGCATATAGTGACTCGTCAACCACATCAGACGCGGGACTCAAGTCAGTGCTAAACCAACCCTATCACTCATTAACCATCTTCACCTTATGATCCGAAGGAGCTTTGTTGGTTTCATAGGGAACTTACCTTGTCGAATGAAGTGAAGAACAGTGCCAAATTCTGAATAAATGCCTGCAAAAATAACATAAAACAATAAGTTTGCATAGACAAAATTTAATAAAATCAAAAAGTAAGCCAAAAAAGAAGCATCTGACTGGAAACATACCTGTTCCTCACCGGTTCCATGTGCATAAGCCTGAGGGATGTTCGTAGTTGGAGGCAGAGTGGTCTACAAACATCCCAAAAAGTACCCAAATATTAACAATAGGAAAAGAAAGAATTAAAGAAAAGCAACATCAGATATATATATATATATATATCAAGCCAATTAAATAAAAAACAATGCGCCTTTTCTGCAAAGCTAAGTTCTAAGTGCAAATCACAATGAACTTAAACAGTACATGCTGACACACACCTGCAACTGGACCATGAATATATTGTACATCTTAACATATTGCACATTATAGTAGTCTCCAAAATTTAAGGCAGCAACCTGCAATCATCCATAAATGTAATAAATAAAGCTCCACATTCTTAGAGTGACAAGAATATTAACTTTATTCCACTTGGGAAAAGTTCTAAAAAAACATTGACCTCTGTTAGACACTGGAGGGTGAGATTCCGATACGACGGCACAGGGAAAAATTTTAGGAGTGTTTCAAGCTGTTAAACACATTAATACAGAATGAAAAGTGAATCAAATGATAACGATAATAAATCAAAACAACCTCATCAAAAAAGGTTGCATGCACAAAACATTGACAGCTCAGTCACTTGAGAAGTCAAGAATTATTTACCAATGTTGATTCAAAAATGTAGCCCAGAGGAATCCAGGAAAGAAATGCATGCAAGGTGGCTAAAGTAGCCCGTATAAGCTCTGTTCTTTGAGAAGCTGACAGTACGTATAAGCATAACTCATGAATGAGTTGAAACTCGCTGTAGAAAACCAATAAAACATTTAGCAAGATGAATTCTACAAAGAACAAACAAAAAACATAAACTAGCTTGGAAGAATAAAATTACCATCAGTGAGACCATATACTGCTTAATTCGAACAGCTAGGTAAATTCCATAATCAATAATAGGATGTTAATGAGAGCTTCAACCATTTTCTTTGTACCAACCAAAAAAAGATGAGATCTTCATCAGATTCTAGACTATTTAATACTTTTCATATGCAGAATCAAAAAAAAAAAAAAATCTGGACATTAGATAGCTTAGAAGGGCCCAAACTTGATATTTAAGAGGTGGGAAGTTCCATGGACTAAGGTATCGGTATCCGACAGTAGTATGTATTCAACTATGTAAATCATCTTTTGTTTAAAATTTTGGACTCATGAAATTGGCTAAATAGAATCCAAAAATCAGATAGGGTACATGGATACCTTAAAAAGTCATAAGAATGTCTTACATAAAGATATATAAATGCAAATAATGCAATAACATATATAAATAAGTACGTTTATTTACTTCTATATTCATAAAATTGCATATAAATTATCCACATATAAATATGTTTCGTATTATTTAATTAATTTCATTTAAAATATTATTTATACCATTGTATACACAATTAAATACAATAATCTTCCTTGAACTCATTCCTTTTGCCAAAATATACCTTCGTTAAAGCCATTGCTTCAGCCAGAACACCAAAATCAACCAATAACTTTTGTCAATTCCAACAATCAATTTCCATTTTCATCTCCAATTACCAGCCCAAACTTCAGTTCAAACAACCTAGTCAAGATACAAAGATAAAAGAGGAACCTAACAGGGATAAGGAAGTGGTGTACGGATCAAACCAGAGAAAGGATACACCAAACTTCTTCTTCCTCCTCCAGTTGCAACAGTCACAACAGCCATGTCCACTTTTGTGATGAAGCTAAACTCCAATTATGTGCCGTATCCTACTGATGAGGTGTCAGGCATGGGTATGACAACCACTATTAAAGAGTCCATGTAACAAAGGTGGCAGGACATTTTGGTAATGTTTCTTTCTGACCTGTTTTTCACATACTGTTTGACCTAATCTCATGTCTTGTTGCCAATTTAATGTGCAAGCCATGAGTCCATATGCCCAATATCATATGACAACTGGCAAACACAAATTCGCAAGACACAGTTTCCCAAACAAGCCATGTCCACAAATCATAGTTGTTAACATGATCGCCAAGAGGGGCATATCCGAGGGCAGACAGATGTGCCAAAAATTTAAGCAGAACTTTTTTCAGACAAAACTTTGATTTACATAACTTAGAATTACTAACAACTGAGCTTTGGGCTTTCCGTTTAATAATAAAAAAAAAAAAAAGAACCACTCAGTTAGAGTTTAGAAATATTATACAACAGTAACAAAAATACAAAGAGAGATCTTACCAATGAACATCCAAAAATTGGATACAGCAACAATTAGAGAATAGAAACTAAAATGTAAACAGAAATCTCAACAATAGACAGCCACAAAAGCATAACTTGATCTCAAAATAAGAAAAATATTCTCACCTGTTTAATGATTGTTTAAGCTCTTTAATTTTTTGTTGAGTCATCTCACCTCTTGAGAAATCAAAAACTTCTTCACTTAGAAGCTGACCACAGAAAAGCTTCTGTTACCATCACATTCTGCATCCAGTTTTAGTAAGGAAGAATTCTAATACAAAACTTACTTTCAGTATTGCCATACAATTTTCGCATATTGTTTCACTAGTTTTTGCAGCTGCAACAAGATCAGGAATGAAGCTTTGCCATCTAGCCGGCCAATCATGCTTTAAGATCTGTAAATTCAGTAGGCATATAATTTTTTAGATTACAATTACCGTATAAATGAATTTCTTGTAATCATTAATTTCCTCTCATTTTAGATTAAAGAAGAAGTAATACTTGTGAAATCTTCTAAGGAAAAATTTATAAATAATATTTTTTGTATTATAACTTGTAAAGATTGCCCTTGATAAAAAAATAATAATAATACTGCAGGCCAAATAATTTGTAACAAACGCAATGACCTCTAAAGCAAGCTTGCTCCTTTATGAGATACATTTTTTGTAAGGCAGGCGAATTTTACCTGAACCAATATGATATTTAGCTTGTTGACATACAACCTTTCTGCTCGAAAGGAGGCCTCATTGCTTGACAACTAGTACAAGAGAAAGAAAATGTAAGATTGAATATACAAAACAAAAACAAAAACAAAAACAAAAAAAAAAAAAAAAGAAAGGAAATGAATGGTATAAAAGGTACTAAATTTTGAGATTTCTTAGTCCAAGGAGAAAAATCAATTAAAAGTGTCCAAGGAGAAAAATCAATTAAAAGCTCTTTTACCTGTACAATGACTTCAGAAATGTAATTTTTCATTCCATCTCGCTGCTCAACAGGCAAAGCATTCCATCTATACTTGATAACACCTTCAAGAACCTGTAGAAATGCATGGCAAAAAGCTCTTTAAAATCATCAGATTGAATGGAGGATTTCAAATTTTTCTAACAGTATTTGCAATACTCAAGTCATTTGTTAGAAAAAGTTCTTCAAAAGTACCAATCACCAAGGCAGCCACAAGGGCAAGACAAAAGTATCAGGTACAAGCTTCACAACACAGGAATGTGAACTCCGTTGAGCAAGTTTGCCATAGTAGCAATTATAGATTAAAAAAATTAAAGAAAAAAAAAAAAACAACTACTCATTTTGACTGACCTGCAAGGCAAAGAACTTGGTATTCAGGCTCTTTGTCTGCTGCAAGATGTGCACAACTTGAAGCCACATATCTGGGTTATTCTGTAAATCTCGCAAGATGAGATCTGCATGTGCTCTCTGCAAAAGTGATGCAGAGTTAAGGGACAAATATTAAAACAAAAAACATGATAACAAGACCAAGCCAAAATATAATTATAGCCCAATAAGGCCTGTCATATACGAAAAAACAAAAGCGACTAGTGAAATGCCAGAAATATAATAGTGGTAGTAACTATCTGACAAATCATTCACTTTTATCAATAGTGCAACCAAAATAAAATTGATGATGTTTGATCAACAAGTTGAAATCACAACTATTACTGAATTGTAAATGAGACTCTAGACTTAGAATTTTTTTTTTTTCTTCAATTGAGGTAGATAGACTTAGGATTATTAATTTGGTGAGGGAAACATTACTATTTTAACGGTCTTTTGCCACTAAAAACAACGGCATAAGATTAACTCTAATCAAAAAGTAAATTTAACTATTGTTCCCTCAATAATTTAACCTCAAAAAGATTGTCCATAATCATAGTAAACTCAGAACAGAAAATTTTTAACTGCAGAAGAAAGTTTCAAATACCACTGCCTAGTTTCTAGAAGAACAAGTACCATCACCATAAAAATATAAACTGTAACTGAAAGTAATTATTCCAAGAATTAATCATGGTCAGCAACCTAGGGAATTAAGGTCTCACACAGCTCTTCCTAAAATTCTTGACCATAAACAACAAAACTAGATAACCTTTTTTTTTTTTCAGCCAATAAATACATAATATGTTCAGCTATAGAGAAACCAAAGTAAAATAAAAACAAGAAAAAGAAAGGATGAATGCATAAACTTGATCAACTGCTACAGCACATTAGACAGAATAAGAGAACAGAAAATAAGTGACAAGAGAGAATGAAATGAACTAAAAGAAATTCAACGTTTTCTCTTGTTATTTTGGTAACAGGACTGATAAAACAAAATGAGTTATTAATGATTTAAAGGGCATATTCATCAATGTGCAAACAATAAAGAATGCACTATCGGGTTTCATCTCTCTCCAAATCTATTAATTTTTACAGAGATTTGAAAAGTTGGTCAAAGCGAGAGAAATATACTTCTCTTTTTTTTTTTTCTTACTTCTATCACAATAATTACATTCGACTGGAAGAAATATAAAACCTATCAAACCAAAAGGACTAAAAACCAAGATACATCAGCTAAAGACTTCAACAGTCAACACTCCTTTGTTTTTTTTATAGCAGAAAATCATTCTTACAATTTTTCTTAAAAAAAAAAAAAAAAAGATACTTCAGAATTGCCCATAGCAAACTAGAAAGAAATTAGAAGTCCTAACTAAAAAATGGAATCAAGTAACTCACTCACATTAAACCCTAGAAAATTCAAACAGTTCCACCAAATCCCCCTCCCCCAAAATGCCCAGCCATATTAAAACCTACAAACCCAAAATCCCCCGAAATGCCCAGCCATATGGAAAAATGACAACTGCGACAATGGCACAGACTGAAACAAACTTTTGCAAGACGATCAAAGCCGGTTTTCTCAAAATTCTTTCTAAGATGGGCAGGTCGTTATTTTCAAGTTATTGTGGTTCACCAATTCTTGTTGGAAAGATTAAACATGCCTCATAGTTTGTTCGAAGATGCTACACTGGGGGAATGTTGCTTGGAGCTATTTCATTGGAGCCTTATAAGGCAGTAGACGTTGCAAAGAACAGATTAGATGGTGGTGAGAATCCAATTCACTGGAGCCCACTTACGGATATTGTTGAAAGGCATTCTCCTATGCTACCACATCTCAAAGGTCTCCAAAATGGCAATACGAGTGCTATGAAACAGGTTGTTTCTCATCGTTTTGGTGGTACTCCAATGTTCTTGATCAATGCTGGTTATAGCTGTTTAGTTAATGAAGCAAAACTGGTTTTTGAGAGTAGGGATACACAGAGTTGGAAAATCCTTGAGGAGAAGGATGTTTTGAAGGGAGAAGTATTGTTACAGGTCAAAATGTGTGCATTGTAACGTTAGTGGTAGCATCGTAAATGTTGGTTTTAAGTGGATTACATAATGCATAATAATGCAGATTTACGGTTATGAAAAACTAAATGAAAAAACTGTCTCTCTCTTTCTCGATTCTTCTCCCTCTCTTCTCCAATCTCTATCTTTCTACCTTTCTTCTACAATTCTCTATTTCTTTATCTCAATGCAATCTTTTTGATTCCCTTATTAATTTGACCCCTACCAGTTCCCCTTACTTTATTGGAACCAAACAGAAAACTACTTTCAACTAAAAATATTGGAACCAAAATATAAATTTATACCCTTACTTCCCAGTCAACGAGTCAAGTAAGGGAAACAGAAAAAATGTAACTATCGTAAAAAAAAAGAGCAATGAAATAATCGAACCTCTTGTTTAGATCCGGTGCCGTAAAAGGCCGCAACGGTAGCGTCCAGTAAGGAGACATCAATCGGCTGACTCAAATCCCTAAGGCTCTTAGCTGCCATATCTTAGGGCCAAAAAAAAAAAAAAGAACTCCCCTCTCTCACTTGCCCCAAAATAAATCCCAACACTATAATCCACTAGAAATATTACTTAGCAAAAACCCTAGAAACCGTACGGACCAAACCCTAACAAATCCGTGGATCTTTTCAACAAAGAGAGAAGGGAAGCGTAGAGGGCTTTGGGGAGTCAAAAATACTCTTTGAGAGAGATAGACAAAGAACCTATATATATTACTTAGAGAGTGAAAATGTTTTAAAAAAAAGAAAAGAAAATATTCATATTATAATATTCATATTACTTAGAGATAGACAAAGAACCTATATAATACTCTTTGAGCGAGGTTTTTCAAAATGATACGGCCATAAAAATATTCATATTATAAATTTTTTATTATTATGGTTAAAATATTATATATATACATAATTTTATACATTAATATTTATTTTTATATAATTTTTAATATATAATATTATATTATATCTTAAAATATTTTTATTTTTTTATAATTTTTTCCTTTTGGCATTTTATAAAATAAATATTTAAATTATTAGTTTTGAGGTAGAGAAACAGCAAGGGAGTGAGAGCGACGTGAGCTGAGGTGAAAAGTGAAAAACTGTAGTGTTACAGAATGGATGTTGGACTTTTTTTATTGGTAGCCATGATAATATATCATTCATAATAATTTTATACAGATTTTTTTAAATAATTAGTATGTAAACAAGACACTTGTATTAAAAAAAAAAAACCTGAATTTGATCTCGTTGTGTAGTGTTCGAGTTTGAGTATTTTAATTAATGTCCGACTCAGATAGTTTGTAAGTTTAATTAAATTTTTGAATTTTTTAAATTTTTAATTAATACTAAAAGAAAACTCTAGTCGAACTCATACTTGATATCAAGTTTGAAACCCAGAATAAAAATGAAGTTTATTTTTATTAGGTAAACAAATATAATCGAACGAGCATAAGTAATTCAATTTTTATTTTCAATCAAGCTCAAGTTTTAAAAATACAACTCAATTGAGCTTAAACCGAGTTTCGAGCTATAAGTCTTAAGTTAAGCTCAAACTTGAACTTGTTACTGCTTGAACTTAACTCCCCTCGATTACATCCTAATTCAAACTATTCTTTTTTTTATCCAATTAGCAAAATCTTTTGAATTCTCTAGCAGTAAAATAATAGTATTATTTTATTTTTATATAAAATAATTAAATTTTGAAATTAATTATTCTTTAATTAGTTTTTAGTTAAGTACTTTTTTAAATGCAAGATTTAGATCAAATTTTATGATTAGTCCCTGTATTATAATTAGTTATGGATTTAGTCCCTATACCTTTACTCAATATATTCAACTCTCTTTACGTAATTTTTGATTGATTCAAGTCTAACTAATAACTCCGTTTATTCTTGTCACTAAATTTTGTTGATTTGACAATTGATTATCTAACATAAAGTTTGATATTTTTTACATGCCTTTTTAAAATATTCTTATTGGTCAAAATTTGAAAATTAATTTGAAAATTTTTAAGTAATTTTTATTTAATAACAAATTTGTTTTTATAATTTAGAAAAAAAAAAAAAAGCAATATGACCTAAGAAAATCGAAACTCATTCGTCTGTTCAAATATTAACCATAATAAACATAATAAGATCAAAATCCTTGTTAAACCCTTCTTGAATCCTTATCTCTAACCAAAACAACTTTCTATTAGATAAATAACTTGTGGTATCCAAAAGAAAAGCTCATTTTTTTCTTTATTTTTTGGGTTTTTTTATTTTAAACATTTGTTTCTTCAACTAAAATCAAAATATCTTTTTAATTTTGTTTTTCTATTTTAATTCTAACAAAAGTTATTAAAAAGAAATGCAAGAAAAAGAGGGAAGAGGGAATCTTTGTTTTGTTTTGTTTTTAGAGCTTTCATTATCTTTGAAGTCCAAGAAAGTCATTCCTTTTACAAGGTGAATTTTCAATTTTTATGTATTTTCATCGAAAAAGGGTAATTTTTTTTATAATTTCTTGAATACCCATTTTGCTTATTTGTCATTGATTCAATGTATTCACTTTTGGCTTAATCTTTAGCAATTCTATTTAAGTTCTTATAAACCACACTTGCTTTAAAAATAATTTCGTTTTTGATGTAGTTAGATTTTTATATTGCAGGGAAGATAGGAGATCCATAAAGAAATCAAAGAAGGTGATGCTAGGAGGCTTAAGAACAAATACAATAACGACATCTAACTATCTATTATATTTTGAGTTCTGAAGGACTCCAAGACCTTTTTTTAAATGTATCAAGGGTAAATTTATCTTTTCATCTTTTTTCTAGGTTTTTTTCTATTTTCTTCCCTCTTTTACCAAAATGTTTGACAACATCGACATAGACAAAAGCTTTTCTCCTTTCTTTTTAATATCTTTCTTTTTTTGAACCATTCTTATTTCTCTCAACTACTCCCATCTTTCTATCAAATTCTTACCTGCTCTTCGTGTCTTCCAACAACCCATATATGATTTTTGTTTAAGCTAGATAGATTGAGTTGGAGAGATTAGAGAAGGAGAGACCAAAAACTTTTCATTTTTCCTTTTTTTCTTGAAGTCAGCACATAAATCTAGGCACTAGCTATCCCTTCCAAATTCTAGTCAGTTACTTTCTCAACATTGAAAGTAATTTCAAATCAACAAAGAGAAAAGAAAATGTTTGGGGCATGAAATATCAATGAAGAGTGACATGACATGGGTTGGGAAGGAGCCATAAAAGCACATCGAAGGAATGTTTGATGCTCTCCATTGCTGCCATTCTTTGTTTCGCTATTCCCATCTTCCTTCCTTATATTCCTTTCTTTTCTTTTGAATCATTCCATTTGCTTTGTTGCACATAATTTCCTTTTTTTTGGTAGATTTTATTGACATTAATTGTTGGATTTCATCTTGAAACAGTCTAATTATGCAATTTGAAACTCCAAAACTATTCTACATTATTTGGGAAGATTTGCATTCTTTTATTTTGGTCTTTTACATATGTTAAGCAATTAATTGAGATAATATAATTTTTAGCTGCTATTTGTGAAATGAATTTGGGTTTTTGAAGGTTATGCTAAAATAGTTTAGCACTTTTTAATAGTCAATTAAGAGGAATTTAACCTTCAAAATAGCCAAAACCATATGATCTTACTAAAATTAATAAATTTAGGAATCCTAAGCACTAGCCAAAGCCTAAGATTTTCATTTAGCTATTTAGGATGTAAGGGGTTTAGGTATTAAAATAAAATAATAGATCAATTACTTTGACTCATACAAGTCTAATAAAATTGAATTGCTTCGAAACCTAATGCCTTGAGCATTTTCTCTTTAAATGTATACAGTAAATTGTTTATACATTGTTGTTCATTGAACCATAAGTGTGCAAATCTATTTGAATACATAAGATATTTTAAATAGATCACCCATGTTCACTCGTTAATTTTTTTTTATTTATAAATCTTTGAACAAACACTTTTTGTCCTCTAAAGCTATGATAATTAGTTTTATATTGTCAAATACACAAGTTTAGGTTAGAGCTAGAAAATCAATTAACTATAATGCATTACAACTGCATCAAAGTTCATTTTGTTTTTCTTCTATAAGAAGAAGTGCTAAAATTATCCTATAGTACCAGAGTAAAAGGTCATAATTTGATTAAGGTATTAAGAGAGCTAACTACTATGTGAGGAAAAATGATAGACTTGCAAGTAAAATCAATTAACTATAATGCATTACAACTGCATCAAAGTTCATTTTGTTTTTCTTCTATAAGAAAAAGTGCTAAAATTATCCTATAGTACCAGAGTAAAAGGTCATAATTTGATTAAGGTATTAAGAGAGCTAACTACTATG
>JBBYHK010063716.1:0-15056 GCA_038382065.1 Adansonia grandidieri | reverse complement strand
TGAGGAAAAATGATAGACTTGCAAGTAAAATCACAATGCCAAAAGGTAAGCTTCTTTTTTATTCTATCCACATTTTTTGTTGCATATGATGTTTATTATTTAGCACTTTTGGATAGTGTCATAAGTTTACATTCACTTCCCATTTTCTTAATCTGTGTTAAAATCTCACTTATTTTTAGGGTTTAGTAGTTAAAAGAAACAAAGCATGGCAACCATAATAGCCATAGTGGCCACAAGATAGCTATCTCTTAGAAAAGTCGACATCCAGATAAAGTTGGCTGCCAAGGTCCATCTCGATACAAAAAAATAGCAATTTTTAAATAGAACGTTACATCTTTAAGCATTGTAATAACAGTAAATTTTATTATTTTATTATTTAGATGTTTTCTAGTATGCCTATTATCATGCTTGATTATATATATGTGCATTTATTTTTCTATAAGGAGGTGAATAAGCCAAACAACTAAAAGAAAATGAGTTTTTTTTCCACAATGATAATTTCTTACACATCAATTATATTTAGATTTTGTTATTTTGTGTTAATATCTTACATAATGAATTATTGTGTTAGATGTGTTATTAGCTCAAAGTAATGATTAAACTAGGAGAAAAGTGAATTGGTTTTTTAAAAAAATTTAATCACAAATTGACCTTTTACTAAACGTTGAAATAAAATGAAAGTAAAAGAGAGTTAAGGGTAAGTGAAGCAAACAACTAATATATAGAGGTTTGGTCCTTAAACTCAGATCCTAAGTCCTCTCTTCTTGCAACTCTTTGCTAAGGTGATTCTCACAATTCACTAATGAAATTGTTACCTTTAAGGCTAAGATATAACCTTACAACTCTATCTTTTGAGGCTTAGATAAAACATTTTAATCCCTTTTAAGAATTTTACCCTGAATTATTAAGTTTTGTCACTCAATTTTCATATAACCCCTTTGTGATATGAATGAAGTATTTGCAAACAATTATAATCTCTATTAAGTGGTTGTTCTCTAAAATTTAAGTATAAAATAGATGACACACAAGTAAACTTGAAAGAGTACAAATTGAATATAAGAAAAATGAAGATTTTAAAGATTTTTAGCTTTTGATGTTCAATGCTTGATTAATCTTTCCATCTTATATTTTTTTGGTTGTTGGAAACCTCTATTTATAGCTTAAAATTGATTTATAGACGTTGGTCATTAATGAGGTTGGTGGAGAGTCGTTAAAACTTTCATTAATGCTTGTTTTGTTTTAAACCCAGGTTGTTGTATCATTACAATAGCAAGAATTTCGATACATGAAATTAAAAATGTGACCATCACATGCTATTGTATCAATACATCAAAGTTGAGTATCGATACTTATCATGTTGTATCAATGCAAAACCATTTGTATCAAGACATTCAAGAGTTTCAGCTAAACCTTTGCTACTACCAAGTAATGTATCGATATATATATAGGGTGAGTATTAATACTCATTAGATTGTATCAATACATGGTGATGTATCTCAATATATTTGAGGTTTTTAAGCTTTGTATCGATATTTTGATGCATTGTGTCTATGCGTCAATTTAAAATCTTTGTAAAATAATTTTTTACTTAGCTTGAATTTGGCTTAAACATATCTCAAAAATATTTTAAGTATAGATATACATTTTTGAACATATATTTTTGAGCAAATAGGAGGTATAAATTAACTTAGTTATTTTCAAAAATGTTTTCAATTTAATTGAAGCAAAATACTCAGATGGAAACAATTGAGTAAAGGTTAATTTAGCTTAGATTAATGTTATATCAAAACTGAGATTAATTTTAAGCTAATAAATCTAACATGTGTGTTATCCAAAAGTTACATATATGCATTAAAAAAACCTATATCATACGGCTTTACGTTATTTTTCTTTCGGATTGGGAGGTGAATGAATAGGTAAATGTCTTAATCTTGCTATTTTTATGCTAAATAGTTTTGTGCATTTTTAGATTAAAGGCCTAATGAGATAATAATTCATTATTTCACCTTCTACAGCTTTAAAAATTAAATGAGGAAATTGCTAAAGCTGCAAAGAATCCTTAGGCTTGCTTTTAAATGCCATTCACATGGCTAGTGCATTTGCAAACCCTATTTGAACCCAAAGTCTTTGGGATTGTAAAAGTAATTCATGAAATTTATAAGGATATTTTGGTCATGTTGCTAACGGGTTTTTTAGTTTTTTGCTAAGTACACATGCTTTGGGAATATGTTTGGTTTTAATATTTTAATAGTTGATAGATTAATGAGATTGTTTGATAGGATTTGGTGAGAAAATTTAAAGAAAAAAAAAGACAAAGCTAATGGGGAAGGTTATATTTGCTAACAGATTGGTAGACTGATTGGAAGAGCAAGCAAACAAGGGATATAAGGCAAAAAAAATTCTTTCTTTGTTCTCATCATTAGTTTTTCTAGTTCCTATTTCTTTTTTTCTTCTTTTTACTTTTTTTGCTCAACAAATTCTCAATGATCTAAAAAGGTGGTTTAGTGGTGACAGTGGTGGCAAAGGTGGCGATGACAGCATCTTATGTGGACAATGTCTCTTCACAACCATTGTTTGTATCATGCCAAGTCTTTCTAGGTGTCTCTCTTTCTTTTTCTAGATCTTTCGTTTCTTTAGTGATAATATCTTTTAATTAAATGGTTTGATAAAAAATAAATTTTGTTATGTCAAGAGACGTAGAGAAGAAAAAGGGTTGCCTTTTTAATTAAGTAACGATAATTGTCTTAGAATTTCTTTTTGTCATCCTCCCTTAGAATATGTTGAATTCTTCATCAAAAATGAAAAATAGATGACGTCTCTAAGTATTTCTAAACCTTTTGTACATGATATATCCATAACTATGTGTTTATAATGTTGAAATGTTATTTCAAAGAATAGATGATAATTATTGAAATACAATTAGTATATTCTATTTTTCAAAAATCCTAACCAATAATTCTTTTTACTTATTATTGACATTTTATTACCTATGCATTATCATTCACATATATACTTCATCTTCATCATAACTTTTCCCATGCTTTATGTGTTCTATTTTTTTACTATAGAATTAATGAAATTTATATAAATCGAAAACTAAAATAACAAATGTATAAGTAATTTATAAATTTTATTAATATTACATTGTAAAAAAAATAGTTCCGTAGTATTACATGGGCATGATACTACTTTATGTTAACAAAAAACCTTTTGCTCTTTACTTGTGAGTTTTTCATTTATTTTTTCCTATTTTTGGGTTTGCTTGATCCTCTGTAACGTTTATAGTTTTGTTATTTATGAAATTTTCTTTGACCTGAGTTTGCAAAATCAAGAAAAAGTTTAGTGGTTATGATTCAGGAAGGATTTGTGAAGAATTTGTGAAATCAAGAAAAAAAAGGTTTTGAAATTATGAAGTTGTTTAGACAAGGTTTCGATTTTAAAAGATGAAAATTGTTTAAAGGTTACCCTTTTTTTAATTATAAAAACAATGTTGCTAATTAATTGGAAATTAATTAAAAAACTTTAAATTAATTTTCAGATTTCAACCAATAAGAATATTCTAAATGGCCACATAGAAAATGTCAAACTTTATGTTAAACAGTCAACCACCACGTCAGCAAAAATTAACGATAAGAATTAATGGGGTTATCAGTTGTACATGAATTAGACAAAAATTTATGTAAAAGGAGTTGAATATATCAAACAAGAATATAGGGACTAAACCTGCCACTTTACTATGATATAGGGATTATTCGTATAATTCGACCCAAGATTTATGGATTCGTGACAATGAATAAAAAATCAAACTTGAGGTCAAAGCAGTATGACCTTTCGATAATTAATTAAATTAACTGATTTAATTAAAAAATATATTAAATATTACATATGTGATTTCAATATTAAATAAGTATTAAATTATTGTAATTAATTATTAAAAATGTATATGTTTGGGGAGGGTTTGAACAAAAATATTATGAGCAAAAAATAGGCTTGGACTTAAAAAGAGGCTCGTTTAAAAAATGGGTCGAGATTTTGCTTCAACATTTAAGGCTGGAGCCCGATCCGGTTTTGAATAATATAATATATATTAGTTTTATATTTATATACATTATGTAATTTTTATCAAATAAAAAATAAATATATGATATTATAGTGTAAATATTAAAAAATATACGAAGTTAATTATATTTTAAAACTTAAAAAAAAGAAAATTATTAAATTACAAAAGATTAAATTTTAAAAAACTTAAAAAAATATAACATGAATGGCCTAAACGAGCATGGACTACCCATTTATAAATATGGGCGGGCTTGGGTAAAATTTAAAACTCATATTTTAAGCCAGATCAAGCTTGGATAAGCATAAATATTGTTATACCATATTTAAGTACAGTTCATGAACCCTTCTAATTTCTTAATGACAAGAGAGAGGTTAAAGTTTTTAATCTTATCATTTACAAAAATAATTTTAATAAGAACAATAAAAATAACAAAAAATAATTTTTATCGATTTTTTTATATTTTTTTCTATTTACCGGATAGAATAGATTATCTGTTTCTGAATAAACTAATTCGACCGGTCAATCTAATTCATTTTTCAATAGTGATTTACAAATAGAATTAATAAACCTTGCATCCAAAACATGATTAAATCAAAGCTATAGAAATATAAAGAGAATCTTCTATTATTTATTAAAAAGGACGATTCACCTTCTAAACAGTAAAAAAATATTGTTTGGGGTTCAAAGATTGTGGAAAACACTTCGAAAGTAAAACTCTTAATGCACTAAATCGATGTAAATAAATGCAACTCTAATATAATCCAAAAAAAATCCAAGTAGCATGTATAAACATCCCACTTGTATAAAAAATGTTATGCATTAAAACAAATATACACATATATCACTAAAAAATTTAAAAGAATTAAGGATGATCAATAATTTTTTTCAAAAGATGATTAATTATCCTTAAAAGTTTTAAGGACAAAAAATGTCTCTATCAGTTATTCCATAAAACTATGCCTTTAAAAAGTTTTAAGAACAACATTTGTCCCCAATACTATTAAATTAAGGATTAATATCGTCCCAATACAACTAAAATCAAGATAGAGGACCTTTCTTTTTTATTTTGCAATGTATCGACATACTCATGAATTCAAATGATACATAAAAAATTACTATCAATAATAACATAGAAAATCATGATTTAAGAAGCTTTCAGTTATTTTCAATTATGAAATAAATATAATACTGTAATTTTTATGCACCAAATATATTTGAAAAGAAAAAAAAGATTAGTTGTGCACATGTTGAAGTATATAATTTCGTTGGATAAAATGAAAACTTAATTAAAAATATGTATCTTAGATTACATGTTTTATTTATAAAAGATAATTAGAACATAGTAACCCTAATTATGCTACAACATGATATGGCACAATTGAACTTAATTGATCAAAAAAAAAATTTATCCTATACTCAATATCAAGCTTTGATTAAGGAAACTGATTTCACATTTTATTAGCAACCAAGCAATGGTATTAATAAACTTTTGAGGTTTATTGGTCATTTGCTATAGTTCAAAAGATGTTTAAGGGCTATTTTAGGTTTGAGATTAATTTATCGGATGCAATGGGATTTTCAACTATAGGTAATTATATGATTGGTTATGGGAGTAGTTCATTTTTTTGTTAGGCTTTTGAGTCATTTAATTTTGATATGTTCTATAGATTTGAGGGAGCAAATATGTATTCATAAGGTTAACCTTGAGTTATTATTCGATTGTTTTGGGGCTTAGTCTAGTTTAATTAAAATTAGGTAGGCCTCTTATAGTTATTTTTTTGATTGAATTACAACTGTAAGTCTTTTGCAGTTAGAGTCTTAAAGGTATATTACTTAACATTTAGATTGAAATTTTCGACAGCTTAATGTTTTGTTAGTATATTTGGAAGGGAAAATTTTTTTATGACCTTTTTCCCTTTGAATGAGATTTGACTTGCTTTTTTATGGATGAGATTGGTCAAAATATATACTAATAGAAAATTAATAAAAATATGATTTTAATATAGGGTAAATACTTCTTTTTGTTGAATATTAATGGAAAACAAGCTTATTTCCAACTTTGGATTATCATCATTGTTCTACCTACAACATTGGCTAATACCTTTTGATAGATTCCTGTGTTTGTATAGATGTCTTGAAATAATGGTAATTAACATTATATTTTGTATCATGCATAGCTTTTAATAGAACTTGATTTTTTATATGTAAAAGCTCAAGGGCTAAAACAACATTAACAATGATATAAATATCTAAAACCAAACTATAGTAGATATTTGATTTTATTTCTTCCCTCTTTCATTTTTACTATTCTTACTCTTTTATCTTCCAAATTTACTGCAAATTATTCACTCAAATAAAAATAAATGTCCGTTACTAGGCGCAAGCGAGCATTTATCTATTTAACATAAAAATAAACCCTAGCATAAGAGTCTATGTGATGTAATCATAAAATTGAATTGACATGGCATACTTATTGACTTAAAGCAGGCCATAAGGTATAATTAAATCTAATACATTATATCATATGCTTGTTGTACAAAAGAAAAGATTAGGCTTTACAAAAGTGAAAGTGCTTTTAGGTTAAAAAAGATAGCTTAAATTCATGGACTTACAAGCTAGCCATATTGTTTTATGCCCCATTTAACATTACTATTAGCACAGCTTTTGAGGTCAAAAGCTACTTTTCACAACAAACACAATGCTAAACAAGTAAAAAAATTTAGGCTTTCGTAAAAATCATAGTTTGGCGACCTAAATAAAAAAGCAGGGAAAATGGAGCTTTTGCTATTTGAAAACTAGTTTTTGAATGAAATAACCTTATTATCCTTATATCTCTAAACTTTTATTATTTATTTATTTTTTTTACATTTCAACTTCTGGAAGCACTTTTTCATAGCAATACCAAATACTTAAAAGTTTTTAAATCACATTTTTTTTCATCATACTTTTTAAACATACTTTTTTCAACTCAAACTTTTTTCAGCAATAATGCTAAACTCAGCCTTAGGCAAGGTTTCAACTCTCTTTTGAGTTGTGAGTTCCTAAAGAAAATTTGGACTTTGTTTGGACAATATTTACACATCATTTGGATTGTACTTGGCTACCAATTTGGATAAGCAATCACAAAAGAAACAAAATTTAGATTTAGGAATTTATATACTCATGTAATATTTGTGTATTTTACTGTATTATAATTGTATTAAAGTATTTTATAGTTATATAGATTTTAATTTAATAAATTAATAATTTATATTATATATTTTTTAATATATGTATTAATATTGTATTATATCCTATTTCAATTATTTTATATGTATTGTATTTGTGTAATTATATCTAATATAATTGAGTTTATTAAGATCAAATATAAAGTAGATAAAAAAAGAATTGAAATTGATGTTATAAGGCAAAGAAAGTGTCGATTGATTGTCATAATTGATGAAGAGTATTGAAAGCACAATTGTTTGTAAAGTAAACTTGAATTATGAAAGGCTAGGGGTAGTTTTGAGGCTTAAGGGTTTTGGTAGAAACAATGGGAGACTGCTGGAAGGCTAAAAGCACTTGGAGGATGTGAGAAGAGTTTGAAAGCTCTAGTGTATGGATTAAACAAGAAAGAAAGAATTGTTTTCTTAAAACTTTCACAAATAATTTTAAAATTTTAAGTATGAAAATTAAGAAATCAAACTTAAAATGAAATTAATAAACAATATAAGTAAATAGAATAAAAAGTAAAAGAAAGAAAAGTAAACAATCGATGTATAGAGATTCAACCTTTCTACTTGATGTCTACGTCCTATTTCTTGACAGTTCCTTGCTAAAGTGTTTTCCGATTCCATTAATAAAAGTTACTTTTTGAGGTTAAAGTGTAACCTTACAATCTTTAGCTTTTTAAACCTCATATAGAAAATTTTCTCCCCTAAGAACTTTATCATAACTTAAAATCTCAAATCCCTCTCGAAAATAAAATGCAATTAGTTAACTTAGAGCCTCTAATAATAGGAGAATATTGGTAAACTTTTCAATACAAGATTTGGAAGGATGATTACAATAGAAAAATGAGTATAAGGTAAAATAAAGCTTAGGAACAATTAAACACTTCAAAGCTAAGAGAAAATATGAAAATTTTCTTGTTTTGATTTACTTATCGTAGAATTTCTTATTATTAAAAGTATTAAAGAGTCTCTTTTATACCTTGGATATAACTTATAATCGTTGAAAATAAATTAAAGTGAAAAAAATCTTTATTTCTTAAAAAATTGAACTTCAAAATCTATTCTCCACATAAATGATCTTATTAATATATATATTTTTTCTAATTATTAGCCAAATCATTAGACCATGCCAACTTCCATGTGTTGAAAATCCAATTAGTATTGCTTATCGAGCTTTATATCTCATCCATTGGGTTTATTGTTTCTCCATGGAGAATAAAAAATACCACTAGATATTTTAATGTTCCCATTTACTTTTTCTCTTTTAAGATAATGTTATTAACTAGAATTAGGTTAAATACCAAGAATAATCTGCCTTTTAGGCTTGGTCCTAGCTGTTTTTCGTGTTGACTTCTTTTAAAAAAAATAAAAAAAAGATTATAAATATTGAGATTCAAATTTAGAATTAATTAAACTAATGCTTTGATTCTTAGGCATGCTTCTTTTACTATTATATCTAGAGGTATGTTTCATGTATTGTTGTTCTTCACATTTTGCTTAAGGCATTGCATGTTTTGTATATGTTGTGAGCTTGTTTTTCTTTTTTTCTTGAACACATCAAATAGGATATCAACAGTCTATTACTTATCTAGTTAATTCAAATATAAGAATGATGTAACTGAATAAACCATGGAACTATTTTTTACGTATATTTTTTGTTAAAAGAAAAAAAATTCAAATCCAAGAACAATTTCACCATTTTATTCCTTTTGAAATTTCAATAATAATAATGTGCTTATCTTTTTTACCCCGTTTAAGTTTACCCAAACCTCTCATTATATGTATTATATATCTTTTTCTATGTTATTCGAACTTGAATAAATTTCGGATACAAATATATATCCAACACAAGCATATTCAATTAATCATACCCCCTATACCCATTTTGAATATAAGCAAATTGAACACTGAATACATAAAGAAAATTAGATTCTAGTAATGTAACCTATAATTCGATCTTTTCTTTCAACAAAGAATTATTGTTTGTTATAAACTCAATTTTATCGATACCTGATTATGTTTGAAAATACTTTTTGTGAGAAATAAAGTAATTTAAGATGATTTCTGATTTGATATTGAAAATTTTATCTTTTTTTTTTCTCGTTTCAATTGGAAGAACCATTAGAAGCTAAAGCTTCCTGTCTGAGTCAGGATCACAATGAATCAACTAAGTCTTAGATATCTGGTCTACCTTCAGTTTTCAACACACAAAGATATTTTTATCATTTCATCCAAAGGGTAAAAGAAGGTTGCTCTTTTCTAATTTTTTTTTCTTTATTCAGCATGACTAAAGTGGCCATTAAATGGCAGCAAAATGTTATAGTTTTAATTTAAATAATATCGTAATCTTTTTAGGGTTTTTTAGGTAGTATATAAAGAAAATTGCAGTTTGAGATAGGAGAAACGGTTGGAATAATCACATTAATAGTTTATTAACTCATATTTTTGTTCTCAAATCTATATCAATAGTTCCATTTTCAGTGGTAATGACAATTCCAATGATAATTATATTTAGAATTACATTTGTGGCAAAGGTGGAAATAGTTGTGAAAGCAAGAATTTTGATATAATAACTTGCAAAAATGGTATGAGTTAACTCTAAAAGAAAGTTCTAATGATCTCGATCTATACAAGCATTTGTGGGTTCAATACGAAAATTGTTATGGATTAAATTCTAAGAAATTGTTTAAGTCAAAAATGAATATTTACAAACAATGTGGATATCATTTGAACGTGAGTAATTCATATAAAATCGAACTTTCGATTGATCCAAGTACTTAACTTCCTATGGATGAAAAAATGATCTCTCTGGATCCCATTGAATTTTGGAAGATAGGAGGAGTTGCATATTGTGGGTTCTATTTTTAGGCCCATTAAATGTCATATTTAAAAACTATTTACATAAATCATTTAAATTAAATCTTAAGTAATTTAGACCAGCATATTGACATAGGAAAAATAAAATTAAAAAAAAAAAAAAAAACAATAACAAAGAAATGGTGGGCTGTTGAACCCATTAGGTGTTTTTCAATCTTCAACTATGGATTTCGTTAAAAGCCCAAAAAGCAAAGGCAAGTTTATAATTTTTTTTACAATAAAAATGATAATTGTTTAATTTTCAGCTTTTTCTCCTCTTATATATTTAATGTACATTCTTTGTTTCTCATTATGTTACTATTTTTTTTTTGCCAAGAATGTTGCTAATAAAAATTATTAAAATTGTTTAATTGTAAAGTGAATATTATAATAAGAAAGAGAAAAAATATATATAAATAATAAACATGGTTATTTGAGATTCAACAATGAATAATTACAATTTTTTTTTCAATTGTAAGTCTAAATGTATTGAGTGATGAATAATTTGATGTGTTTCCACTTTCAAGGTCTTTTTAAATAAATAAATAAATCATAATCACTCACTTGTGTCCCAAATAATGCAAATAAAAAAAATTTTAAAAAAAAAAGGCCCAATTTCAAAACTCAGCCACTACATCCTGTTGGTTAGCTTTTTGTTTCTAAAATCCTTGAATTGAGAATTACCAAAAGCGACATATTCAAGTTTTCACTGTCATTTACGATTTCTTTCCACTACAATTTTGGCTATTGCTTATATATATATATATATATATATATATAGAATATACGGGTGAGTCTTACCAATCAAGACTAATGAAAAATGTGCTAGAAACTAATAGACAGAAAAGCAAGACTTAAAAAATACCGCTCTCTGCCTGAAACAACTTTTAATTAAAAAAAAAAAAAGCAATGTCATGAAAAATTGGATTTCAAAAACATTTTTAATTGACTTAAAAGTTTTACTCCAATTAATTCATACAGTTATTTTTAAAATATGATATTTAATAAATTTAAAATTTTAATACCAATATTGATAATTTTCTTTTTTAAATTCTCACACCACGGCCAATTTCATTAAAAAAACTTAATCATCACGTACAAATAGAGGGCAAACCTACAACATATATGGGAGATAAATTATCGTATATACCAATTGTGAAAAAAATTCATAAGCAAGATTCTTAGAATAATATATATCAAATAAAGTATATTTAAAAATAAATAATAAATAAATAAAATACACATCATTTCATAAACTTTACTTTTAAAACTTTTTTCTTTCCACCTCCGATTTATAAAATAATTAACCGTATATATAGACATACGCAATGCAAAGCTGCTAACTTAGTCCCATTATTGGGTTCAACATCCACGGTCCAAACCCATTAATCCAGTAGTCCAAATCCCCACCAATATCTTTGTCGGTTGTCAAAATCTAACAGTAGCCCAAAAAGCCCATTACCCTAGTTACATGTACTAAAAACAAATGACAAATCAATATAATAAATAAAAATTAATAGTATTAAGAATATTTTAAGCTCTGTTATAAATTTAAAATTTGCGTTAATAACGTAAAAAATAATAAAAATTTCAAAGTAATATGGCACTCAAACTGTAACAACGTTTTAACATTTATGCTCAGCTTTCGTCGCATGCATATTTACAATCTATATATTATATATATATATATATATATATATAATATACTATATGTGAAGTCTCTAATGAAGTTTAATTTCATGGTCCAAGTGGCATCAATTCAATTGTTAAGTTGACTCAAAAATACATATTTTATAAAATAAATAAATAATAATCCTATAAGGATATTTATATCTTTTAATTTTTTATACAATATTTTTTTTCAAGAAACTTATTTGCTCTTTTGAAAAGCTAAGAGAGATTCGGAGAAATACAAAGACTAATACCTGACAACTCTTAGTTTTATCTTTTCTTTTACTCTTTTTATATTTCTTCTAATATTTATATTACTGAAACTCTTTTATTTTGTGATATATTTAATTAGCATGAACTAAATTATTTTTTATAAGATTTCAATGGTAATTTGGATTATTTTACTCTTTTTCTTGATTCAACAATAGTTGAGTTGTTTATTTAATTTTATGTTTAATACTTTTAGTTGTTTGATTACCAATTAAGTTGATTTGGTAAACTTTAATAAACTTGGAAGAGGAAATTTTGTATTTAGATATGGGTTGAATAATATAGGTTAAATATTTATTTATTATGATAAATTGATTTACATGTGAGATAAGAATATACATACAAGTAAAATTTAACCAACTTTGAATCTAGACTTAATAAGTTTATTTTTAATTCAATTATCATAGAAATACAGTGAATTGATTAAGAGTAATATTTTTATAAGACTACTAGAACATACTTATGAACAAAATTAGAACTTTAAGCTAACACATTGTCATTAATTAAGTTAAAGGAGTAGAATATATTTAAATGAAGTGTTAAGAGAAATTATAATGCTAAGTTTTTCTCATATATTAATTAAACCCAGTAATTTCTTTGTTTGTTAGTTACTTTAGTTTGCTTTTAGTTTACAACTTTAAATTGTTTGTTTGGATAAAATTATTAATTTTAGCACAATTTCTTGTAGAAATGATTCTCTACTTTTCACTATACTAGTTGTTTGCTATATGTACACTTGCATGACAAATTTAATAATAAGAATTTTATTGAAAAAAAAAAACTAGACTTAGGCAACTTTGGACATGGCATGGCTACTGGACATGATCAAAATACGAAAAAAATAATATAAACCCGACAAAAATATATGAATTTGTCAAAATATCTATAACATAAGTATTAACATGTCGATATTTATTTAAATATATAATATTTTAAAAATAATTATGACATAAAATAATATGAACATGATACTAATACATAAAATACCAAATAAAAAACAAAATAATGTTGTCATGGTATTTCTCTTTTCTTTAAAGTAAATAAAAAATTCAAAATTTAACATTCAATACATCACTTTTTCTACCTTTATCTATGGAAAACTATGCACGTGATATTATTTCTCTCTATTTGTTGTCTTATATATTTTAAGATAATTATAAAGTTTTTTATAATTATTTACACAACAAAAAATTCATTATTTTGTCACAAAATATGTGTGCTAAGAACTAATTCTCTTACTCTAAATTACCAGGCTAGGGATTGGTGAAAATTAATTAAGACAATCCATGCCGAAACATACTAATATATTGTTTTTATTGATATTAGTACATAATGATATCGGTATACGTCAATATATTATTTTGATTTTATTGAATTTTGAATATTTTAAATTTATATATATATGAAAAATATTTTAAAATACGAAATAAATGATTGAAATAAATTTCATATATTAAAATATTCATCAAGTTTCAAAAAATTTCATCAAATATAAAAAAATTAATATCAATTTAAGTAATAAGGCTGAAACTTTTTAATGATCATTAAACTTACAAGTAATTATGTCTAACATTCATAAAATTTACGAGTAATTATATTTAATATTCATAAATTTTAATATGAATATCAATCTAATTTTTTTTATAAGTTTATGTTATATACCTATTGTATAATTATTTTTTACCAATATAATTAAAACAGGTTAACATTTACCAGTACGATCAGATAGACTAGTACCAAAACTAAAATGATACTAAAACTTATTGACACTAATTTATTTAAAAATTGATATGCACTGACGGTACCATTAAGGCACCGACCATCATGAATATAGCCCGTCTTTTGTTTTGTTTGCCAGTTGAAATTTTAGGAAACATAAAATTGAGAGTTGTCTTTGAAAATAAATTAAAAACACATCCACACACCCCTGTCGGAGGTTATAAATGCAATACATGTAGTTGTTCATGCGCATGGAAATGAATAGTAAAAAATTACATATATAGTATTATTTGATTCATATTTTTTCATAAATTTAAATATTGAAATAGATTTTGCTTTGAACTTTTAATTATTTATTATTTGAATTTATTTTGATTTTTATCTGTACAGTATCAAATATTCATTATTTATATGAATATATATTTTTTTCACCCTTACTGTGTATGTGCCCAAATCTAATATTTCTTATATCCATTCGAAGAAGTCTAAAGCAACATAAAATATTCCACACTAATAATTATATTATAACTAAAACTAAAACTAAACCTAATAGAATCCATGCCATCTTAAATTTGTTTGTGCAGAAGATACAACAATATTAATGCAGTTTATTTACTTTAAATTTATTTTCAAAAATTCAAAATAAATTGTAAATTTTTATTTATCAAATATATAAAAATTCATTTAATGCATGTCTTTCAATTAATAAATTGAATAAAATTTATAATAAAAAATTTAAAATAATAAAATTTTATATAATGAATAAAAATATCATATTCATAAATAAAAAAATATAGATGTAGAAATAACTAAAACAAATAAAGTGCTGTAACATGCTCAATTAAATTTATAAACTTCATTACAATATACATATTAATTATAGACTAAATTTACAAAATTTATAGGATTGGATTCTCAAAATTAATTACCGTGAAAAAAAAAAACAAAAACAAAAAGGGAGATTATTGGTGATATATTTGGAAATTATTGGCGAGGAGAAGTGAATAAAGAACAATAAAATTAAGAAGTAATTTCTTAGTGTTGTACAAGATACATCCTTTTACACATGATGGCTATATTTTCTAATATCCTGAAGCATATAACGAGCTTTTTATGCTTACAGTTTATTCTTATATATCAGCCATTTTCCCAAACTAATGATTCTACAAGCTTAAAGTATTATTTGATGAAAATGTTTATAATTCAGCAAACTCAACTGTTTTTTTCCCGTCATGTGCCTTGCGGAAAAAATGTTTGACGTAATCTGA